>VDFB02296167.1:0-22306 GCA_007258455.2 Sequoia sempervirens
TAATGTGTTTGGGTCCTCAGTCACCAAACCATAGAAGACTGTGAGGACTGAAGGTGGTATATTCTTTAAAATAGTAGTCCTATCTTGTTTGGTGATTGGGAACTCAAACATGACATGCTTAGGTGGATCATCCACTATTGCATCACCCATGATTCGGTATGTCCCCTTTGTGGGTGTAGTAGATATTGGTGAAAGGGAAGATTCTTCTTTAGTAGTATCCTCGCTCTGATGAATGTAGTCAACAATATCTTCTCTAGCCTGTTGGATTTTTGAGGGGAGGAACCTTCATAATGTGTCTCTCTGCCTTCCCATACAATAGTTAGAACTTTGAATAGCAATGACTCCTACACAATGTTAGTCAAATATTCTGGTATTTGATAAGATTAAACCTAACAGTCCTAATACTGAAAGAAAATTCTAAACTGGGGAAGGTTGAAAATAAAAGAAGCTAATCTTTGAAAGTAGCACCATCCCCAACAATGACACCAAAAATGTAGAGTCCATTATAATTTCTAATAAACTTGGTGGCAATCACACAATTTAGGGGAAAACCTAGTGTAACAGTCCACTTGACATTGAAAATGCTTTCATTAAATTATCAACTAGGGCTAGTAGGATTGTGATGGTACTGGCACTATATGTGCTTTTAAAGACCCGAGGTTACCTAAATTATCCTAATGAAGGTATTACACTTACTAGAAAATCATAAAAATGCATAACCATGAAAGAAGTAAAGCTAGTGCTTTGGTTATAGGTACCTACAACATAGCCTATGACTAAACTACTTTAACAAGTAAAATGTTAAAATTGACTAGAAACTGATGAATAAACCTATTCTACACTCTGAAGTATCCTAAGTTGAATAAATGCAATCATGAATCATGAACAATAATTATTGATAACTTTGATATGATAATCTATCTTAACTTATTATAAAATTATGAAGTAACTACTTAACATAAATAAAAATTGTAAATATAGTCAAGGACAATACCTTGAGTGGCTCTTGCTTAGGTGTCTGTCTTCACTAAACTAAACCAAATCTAATTCTTCAGATCAACTTAATCATATCAACTCGAGATCATTCATTACACATTCCAAAATATCACATGGAATCTTTCTCAAAGATTGAATTCAAAAAAGCCATGTTTGAACAATTAACATGTCTGTGTATTAATAGCTGGAAACTGAAAAGTGTTTGATAACCAAATCCACAACTAAAAGATTAATCAACTAACTATCCTAAAGACTCAACCACCTACTATATAGATGCACAGGGGAGTTTATTTAGAACACAACTCTAAACTAAAATTATTAATTACAACTCCCTAGATATCAGAGCGTAAATAAGATTTAGTTATCCTAATTGCAACTAAAAATAAATAAGAATCCAAATAGGATTAGAACTCTATAATAACAAAACAGGAACATGGAAATATAATTAGTTGCGCTATAATCCTAATGATAATAGGGTTCTCCTTCTATTGTGGGTTGCATTTTGGAGTTGTTGCGGGCTATAGTGTCTTTATTGGTTGCAAGGAGTTAGTTCACAAAACACACACACAATACTAACTACCATGATTAAACATAGATATCAATCATGTTGGCGTAACAACTTAGCACCTCTGGAGTAAGAGTTGGTACGGACAGCTATGCACACTACGTAATGAGTGCTCTTCAAATTAGGAGGGGAAGCTCCCTCGTTGTGCTTTACAAAAATACCTGCAAAGGAAAATAAACTAAACTAATTCCTGTCTTTTTGTTTCAGCTGTAGAGGTACAAGGCTTTCTCGAAAACTATATACGTTGCAGCTGAGAATTTTCTCTAGTTTCACAGATTCACTAACTACAACTAAACTTAATTCTATCCAGTTTCCTCAAGAAAATAAGAGCATGAGAAAACAGAGCAAGGTTATGACTATCAGACGATAAACGCGTTCAGATTCTCTACTTGAAGGCAAGGTGGCGCAACTATTATCTCAATCTGAACAAGTTTATTAGGCACAAAACAGATTTGAGAATTCACAATGACAATCTTATGAAACCCTATGTGGCATAACACTTAATCAACATAGTAAAGACTCGTAAAACAACTTTATCATCAAAATCTTTATGAAACCCTGTGTGGCATAACACTCGATTGTAATGATAAAAGATTCACAAAACAGATTTATCTAAACTAAGAGAAGATTTACCATGACAACTTTATGAAACCCTATGTGGCATAACACTCGATCAGCATAGTAAATACTTCACAAAACGGTTTTATCATGACAATCTTACGAAACCCTGTGTGGCATAACGCTTGATCATAACAATAAAAGATTCACAAAATGCATTTCTTAAATCCATGAATCCACCGCCTGTCCCTGAAACCTTATGTGGTATAATAACAATTAACCTGTGAATAGCAAAAGGACGCATGAACAAATACCAAAAGAGCAATATTGAGGGCAAGGTAGGCTAAAGATATATTTCTCTTAAGCAAAAGTTATTTACAAATGAGCAAAGCTCTTATTTTATATACATCAAGGTGTAGGTAACCCTAAAATCACCTTTGAGTCTACTACGCTTCTTGCAATGCATGCAAGTCATGCCTAACCCTAATGAAGTAAAACTGGCACAGCTTAATCGCAAGTTACCACGCTTTAACTCGTACAAATAACCTATCTGGACAATGTGCAAGCATGCACGTCCTTATTTAAAGCAAAGTTAACTGGCCACTACCTTCAGTTAACTAGAAACCCTAACCCTAACTCCTGTGTTGATAATTCCAAGGATGAGATAAGCATGTGTTAAGTCAACAAGTGAACTGAAGACTGGAAGTCAAGTTAACTGCTGCTCAGGACTCAACCCTCGAAACTAACTGCACGTTCCAACTGACAGATCACTCCATGTCAACTCGGTCTAACACTTCGACCAAGAACTCATCGATCTCCCTGTCATCTGGCACTTTGATGCTGCTAAAAATAACAGTCTGTTTCTTTAGTTCTCTGCCACTTTCGGTAACTGTGTGCAGGCCATCTTTGCATTCTTTAGTCACCTTTCTCAAACTGGCTGCAATTACTGAAATGTTCTCTAATTTAGGTGCCATAGGTTCACCTTCAAGGCTGTCATAAATCAGCTTCTCGAATTCTGCATGAACTTTTTCCAACTCCACATACGTGCCATCTTCGAGAAGATAATGACACGGAATATGAACCACGAAGCCACTGACAAGTGCAAGTACTCCAACCACGTCATCCTTCAGTGAAAATAACTTAGAAGAAATCTTCTGACAAATTTTTGTTCTGAGAAGATGCTGCTCTCTCCAAGTGAAAACTTTATCTTGATCTTCAACCTCCTCCAAATCATCGCATGCAACTGATAACTGAGATACAAGAACACGATCCTTTGCCAAACTCTCTGCAACTGCAATATTCAGCAACTGAATACTCTGACGGAGTTTATGCGCCTCACTCCTCAACTGATACAAATCTGCAAGAAGAGTTTTACCAGCAGCAACTAAACTTTCAATCCAATCGTCCAAAAGTCTGCCATGACTGACTAACTGATCCAATTTTCATTTCTCTGCAGGTGTGTGCTGAGGAAGAACAGGTGCCCTATTTGGATTCCCATGAACAAGATCATAAATGTATTGACGAAGTTGACTATTTTCAGCTTTGAGTAAAGCCTTATCTTCTCCATCCTTCGTGATACGCTCTTCAAGATTATTGGTAAAAATCTTAAGAAGAGATACATCTGTCTCTCGTGTGGTCCTGCCAAGATTTGCCTTAGTGAATGTAAAGTCACCCACTTCAACTTCGTCTAAGCTTTTACCCTTTGGAGGCACTGCAACTTCAATAACAATTTCTGATTCAGGGGTCTTTTCAATGTGCACTTGTTTCTTTATCTTCTTGTTTGATCTCTTCTGATAAGGCTCACCAAACTCAAACAAATCAAGGTTGTATGACGGTTCACGCCTCTGTCTCCCTAAATATTTCTCAAGCCAACAAGACTAAACAATATTTCCAATTCGCGGAGAGATTGTCCCTAATGTATCAACCTGTGGTGGTTCAGATGTCTCTGATCTTGTTTGAATTGGTGTCTCAGGCTCAGAATCTATGTCGATAGGCTACTCGTGAGGCGAACTAGGAGGTGAGATGTGAGGCTCAGCTTGAATAACTGTCTCTACTGGAACCTCAGGAACATTCTCAATTTGTTTCTGCTTCCTTTTACCGGTAACTCTTTTCCCTGTGTTTCCACTGAGTCTAACCCCTTCAGGAGGTATTATAATAGCCTTGACTCTGGGTCTTGCTCTAGAAGTAAAAGGCAATGACGAGAAATCCTTTGGCAGCTCTGCTACAGGAACTGACTTCCGTGTCCGTTTGCTCTCCAAGAACAACTTACTAGTCTTGATAACTGATCTAGAAACCTCTTCAATAGAAGTATTCTCCTTAGCATACCAATCAGGTGAGCAAAGTGGCTACCGAGCAACTTGATCTTTAACATAAGAATTGAGAAGAACTTATCCATCATCATCGGATAAACCATCAACATCTTCTGACAAGTAATCAGAGAGCTGTCCAATAGTAAGTCTACAATAGTGACGACGACGAACCTCGAATTCATCTTCACAATTTGCCCAGAAATCTTCAAGTGCTGGCGCATGTGCAATCCCTCGCTCTAATCAATTTGCATAATGACCGAGAGGATCATAGGAATGTCTCTCAATATAAGGCTTAAATTTGAAACTTTCTATCTCAGCAGACATACGCCTAGCATCTGTTGCTGCATCACATGTGAAAATTCCCAATGTGAATGGAAAATTAGCCGTAGCCTTATGACGACTACAAAGAAAGAAGTGAACATGCTGCATTTGTCCTAGGAACTCCATAAAGACAATCTTGTCTGACGGATATCTTGGCAACATCAGAGGCTCTCCAACATAACCATAAACTCAGATGTATGAGAAAGTAGGAAACTGTATGAACCAATCTACCCAAGTTTCCATTGCTGATTTGGCCTCGGCTGAAATACGAGTATGCATCTCATCATCAAGATCTCTCACGGTTCTCATGGAAAAGTGATCATTCACTACTCGAAAGTCCTGCTCAAACTGAGAAAACTCTAGCTGTGGATAATACTCATAAATACATTGAACACTGAGAGTACCATTGGTTTTAAGAAGTCTGTAGCTACCTTGAAATGCAACCAAGTAGACCAAATAGGATATCATATGAAACTCGTGATACTTGAGAAAGTTAGTAATCTGCTGATGTAAGCAGTCACTAATCAACATAGCCCAGTCAAAAAGCTCTGTGCCATCAAGGATTCTAGTAATCAGGTAAAACATCCATGGACGGAAAGTGTTAGCATCTGATTGACCGGTAACTCGGTTGAGTAAGGTTATCAAAATAGCAACTTCCCCTTTAAATTCACCACAACTAACCTTCTTAGGCAAGTTAGTTTTCTGAATTGTCAACCATTTCTGAGCAACTTTTCTTTGTGAACGTTGATGATCAGCATCCCATATCTTCTCACAGGCTTCAAGAACAACAGTAAAGTTATCTGAACGAGGAGGAATAGCAAAACATTTCTCTATGTCCTTCGGCTTGAGACTGCAAACCACTCTTCCATCAACTGATCTGATCTGTCATGAAGACGAGTCATAATGCTTAATGCAAGCAAGTACGAAATCAAGATCGAAGATAGAAACAGGAATGGATGCCGCTGCCAGCAACCCAGAACGCTCAAGATTCCTCATCGAATTGCTGCTAACACCTTCTAAACTGCTCAGATTGACTACTGGATAAACATGATTTAGGTCCGTATCTGAAGTCTTGGTGAAATTATGTGTAAGGACTGATTTCACCTTGTAATCAATGAGATTGAACTGCATTTTGAAAATGATGAATTTTGACTGTAAAGTCGAATATACTTGGAGAACTTTCTGAAAAACTCTAGACAAGGCTAAAAATAGCCTCTGACAGAAGAAATTTTTGAAGTTTTTCTGGAACATGGGTTTTGTGCACAACCGAATTTTGAACAAACCCAGATAACTGGATTCTCGAAAAAATGTGATTCAAGCCCACATGCAAAGAGATTCTCGGAAAAAGGCGCAGAGCTTCAGAATAAAGACTACGGGGCGATTTTCTCGAAAAAATCTAAGAAATGGGTCTTGTTGCAAACGCTAAAATATGAGAACCCAGATGATCAGATTCTGAATATGTGTCGAAATGCTCTGACATGCAAAGAAAGTACCTAAGGTGAGAAATAGAATAAATAAGACAGAAGATAGAAAGCTTTGCTTGTTTGCTTTTAAAAAATCTGTAAATCTCTTCTTCGAATCTTTATAAAACCTGCATGCAAAGTGGAAATAAAGTCTAGAATTGACTTCCTCTGAACAATCTGAACTCGTAGCTTCGAAGAACGCTGAAAACGGACACCTGAATCACCTTAAGCTTGTTGGTCGCTCAAAAGAATACAAGCTTCAGAGCAAAAGATGATGCAATAATGGACGCCATTCTTGAAATATATAGAATTTCATCATAAAAAATTTGCACCAAATAAAGCATGCTTAAAAATGGCGCTTGGCTTCTAATTGGTCCTTATTATAGTTAACTGAAACTCGAACAAGCTCAATAAGTGGTCATGCATTAGGGTTACCCTTTCAAGTCTTCAGTTAAACTTAACCATGCGATTTTAGCTTCAGTTAGCAACCTTATCAAGTTCGCCATCTTCAACCTTGCTTTGGATTCATGAAATTGACCTAAGGTATGCCCTTTAGATAACTTCAGTTAGCAATCAAGAATGAGATAAAGAATTCGCCATATTCATGCAATAATTATGCTAAAAATAGAGACCCTTTTGGAAGTTCAGTTGGCCTTTCAAGAATGCGCCAACTTCAAGCTTTAATCAAATATAATCTAAATATAGCAACCCTTTTAGAACTAAAGTTGCCATTCCCTTGAAAAGTGCGCCACCTTCACCAACTCATGCTTCACTTTTCAAAAAATAAAAATAGCGACCCTTTTCAACTTCAGTTGACATTTGATGAAGCGTCATCTTCACCAAAATATTCACAATTGCAACCAAAATCGCCATGCATGTAAACTTCAGTTGACATTCAGTAATAATCTTCAGTTAAGTCAACATGCAATCAAGTTAACTCAACATGCAAGGTAGTTAACTGAACATGCAAACTAGTTAACTTGACATGCAAACTCAAAGATCACTTCACATGCCAATATACGAACTGAAGATGACAACCCAGAAATCGTTCAGTCTAACTGCAGTCAGAATTCCAGTTAAGGCGTCCATTCAACTCACTTTCAAAAATTCAACTTTGAACTCTCAAGCGAATTCCAGACTTAGCCAAATTTCATGAAAATTTAGGCTAAAACCTCTGCCGGGACCTCTGTTCATCCTCTGACACTGGTTGACTGACTTCTCCGATTGGCTGGCTGACAGGTGCATTGCAAAGCTGAGTAAATATTGATCAAAAGCTATCTTGAGACTACACGTCATAAAACTGACATCTGAAGGCTCAAAAATCCAAGCGCCTTTTTGAAAAGCTGCGCTTTTTCCCTGACTTAGTCAAATTTCAACTTTTGCATTTCGAACGAAGGGAAAAACAAAATCCTTCATAACTTCGCTTTTATCAACTTAGGACTAGATCTCAGTTCATCAAGGGCCAGCTCGCTCGCGAAGACAACCGCGAAGGCACATTTTAAAACATGATCTCGAGGGGTGAAAAGTAAGAGCTTCCTTTCAAATTTGTTTTTTCATTCCGTGACTTAGCCATTTCGGGAAAAATGATAAAATAATATAAAAAACTTCCACCGCGAAGGCCGGTGACATCCTCTGATCTGACGAAGACAAGCAACGGAAAGCTAAATGTAACATGGACACATTAAATATCTGAAATCATCAGAAATAAAGCATTAAAGGCTTGAAAAGCTTAGGCGCCTTTCTCAAAATGTGCTCTTTTGATTTTTCCTTTGATATTCTGACTAAGATTTGACCCAACGTTCGACCTCAGGTTCAAGCACTCCAGCAACTCAGATTCACCCACTGACGGATGCGTCGTGAAGCCCGAACAAATGTGAGACAAACATCTTGGGTGGCATTTAGCAAAAAACCTACATTTGGTACCTCAAAAGATGAGCTTTCTCAAAAGTCGTGGCTTTTCTCCAAGCAGTTAGCTAATTCTCGCTGCCTCGATTTAATCGGACTCTCCCGTGAACTCAACAAACAAACCGCTTGACGTTTTGATAGTTCATCACCATGGGTTAACGGATGCCGCATAAAATTCTGCTGGAGGTGACAAACCCTAAAAACAGGATCTAGGCCCCTAAAAGATAGGGCGCCCATTTGAGAATGTGCTCCCTTCTCCAGAGATAGAAAATTTTTACGTTTTTCGTTCAAATTTTCATTTTCCTTAAATCTCTTCAGTAACTTACTGACATTACACTGACACCAACTCCATATTTGGAAACCCCAAAAATGACCTTCTGTCATCACTATAACAAGGTTAAGACTCAATTAAGCAAAATGCCTTAGTGAAGCAAAAATTTTGGTTTTGGGTACAACAAATCACAATTCATATATATTCACATATAAATCATACAACAACATCATATCATAACTGCATTTCCATTTACTATAACCAAGTTCAAGGTCTGCATAATAAACATAAAAGATGGCATACTGTAGGAATAATTGTCTTAGGAATGTCTTATAAGCAGCAAAGAGATAACAAAAAACTAACTAATAAATGGGCTCATCAACAACCCTAGCCTTGTGAGTGAGATCCATTTCTAGGAAGCGAAGCAATAGTTTTGGGACAAAAAAAAGGACATTGTTATTGAGGAACAATTGTTAAGATCTAGCTAAACATCATTTGTAGATTTAAAAAAGCTTAGTGTGTTTACAATTGTTATTTTTGGTTACAACTGTAATTTATTTTAAAGAATTTTTTTATCTCCCACATAAAGAGTGGTGACTTTATCGTAAGAATTTAATTTTAGAAATTTCTCTCAATACCATGGATAGAACAAGACAAAGAAATGAACAACATACACAATACGATGAATCAACATGCTAAATAAAAGGAAAAATATGGGGCTAATTCTTTAGGTGAGAACAACTAAGAGAAAGTAAGTATCTTAGGTAGAGGCAATACCTTTGTTGGCACGAGAGACCAATATAAATATACTTATGATGATTCAAAAAATCACCTACTCAAATGGGGATAAATAAATGTTAATGAATGTGATATAAGAAGAAATGACATTGTAATTGGTAGAACAGGTATGGGTCAATTTGAAGATACAAATACTAGAAGGTATGTCATGCTTGACTAAGATGTAGGTGCCCACCAACTGGACCAGCAACAACCTTGACCTATTGGTTCCTAAAGACCTGATTTTGATCATACTTTCAACGATTATGATAAGTAAATACAAAATGAAACAAGATTTTTTTTGGATGAGGAATATAAATTGATTAATTAGGCCAAGTGGAGAAGACAAGCTCTTCAAACTAAAATCAATTAGTTTACTTAGTCTCGTGCTTGAGCTACTCAACAACACATGGGAAAAAATTGTTAGGGTTAGAGATGACAGATATCTAACAATTAAATGCAGATTTAATTAATAAACATAGAAACTAAAACACACACAGATTAAATCATAACACATAAATTTAACGTGGTTCACCTAACTCGGGATACATCCACCAAACCACAGCCATCCAATACTTTTATTATCCAGTGTAAAACCTATTACAATCTTGCGAATAATCGCATTTTTCATCATATTGAAAATACCCATCCGAACCCCTTTTTAACAAGATTAGAAGCTTCCAGATTTTAGGGTTCTACAAAATCGGATTTTTCTTTTTTCATTGATTTTTCCCTTTTTCGGTGATCACGCGAAAAAGTAGGAAGAAAAGGGGTTAGGGTGTACAGTATAGCATGATCAGTCGCCACATACCAACAAAAATATGGGGAACACACAAGACAAAATTGTTGGAAATATGTGCCTCAATGTCATAGGCTGAAACCTCTGGAAGAGCAAAGTCAGTATGACATTCATTGTGTATGGCCGACTAGCAGCTGTGAAACCTTGTAGTTTGTACAGGTCGCCAAGACAATGCTTTTGTCTTGCCGACTAGTGTTGTCGCTGTGACTTGTGGTGTTCGCTATAACCCTCTGCTGAGTGGAGATCTCTGGCTGACAGGCCATTCTTATTGGATGTCGGGGAGACTCTAGGTGACAAGTGGTATCAGGGAGACTCATGGTGACTAGAGTCATCAGGGTGACTTGAACACTTGGTAAGATCTCTTAGCGATGGAAGCTTGTCTTGCCGACAGTGTTACACTTGAAGAAATTGGGGAGACCCTTGGCCGAAAGGCTTGCTTCGATATGATGTTTCATGGATAGTGGTAAGTCTTGTCAACATTGCTACATATGTTTTCGGTATGACTCCTGGCGAAAGGTGGTCTTGGGGTAACATGGAGGCTTCGATATGAAGTCTTAGCGATGAACGAAGTCTTGTCGACAGTGGAACATTGCGGTGTAACTTGAAGGATTCAGTATGAAGTCTTAGCAATGGGTGTTTGTCTCAATGATGGTGTATTCAGTTGTCGGTATGACTTGAGGGCTCAGTATTACCTCTCAGTGATAGCCTAAGTCTTGCCAACTGTGTTCACATCGATATGACTTTGGAACTTCGGTGTGATCTCTTGGCGAGTAGCAATAGTCTCGCCGATGGCAATGTTGAGGTCGATGTGACTTGTAAACATCGGTATGACTCTCACCGATAGTTGAACTCTTGCCGATAGATTTTCACAAGGTGGATTTTCATTCGGTGTAACGTCTTATTGATGGGGTCGACTTTTGGCGATAGCTTCAATCGGGTCTTGTGGCATCGGGGAGACACAATTAGTGTCTCACCAACATGCGAATACGTTTTGAACGCCTTTAACCAATTGACCATCCTACGTGGTTCATCCTTGACCAATCAGGGAGTAGAATGGGAACTGCTAGCAGTTGGACTATTGTGGCCGTTATTGAGAGGAAGATCGACAAACCATGGGCGTCATGGATATACTCAGGATTTGCAGACGTTGTTCGGTTCGATGGTTGCATGAATAGTTGGATGAATAGTTCGATGTATGATTAGTGTGAATCAGATTCTGAGAGGATTGTAACTTGAATATTCTATACAAGGTTGTTCATTGTGAATGTTGTTGTAAAATGACATCATAAAGATAAGTCTGATCTTTGTATGTAATTATTATTACTGTAATACAAAGTGACTTCTCTTGGTGTGGTGGGTTTTTCTCCCGTAAGGGTTTTCCCACATAAATCCGGTGTTTATGTGTGTATGTTTAATTCTTTGATTCTACTATTGATTTCAAGTGTATCTTAATTGGATTGTAATTGAAAATTTAAAAGCACCTCTACATTCTTCCTTGGGGTTTTGATGTTAGGAGAGTTGTTTCCGCACCTTAGCTTTCCTTACAAGTGGTATCAAAGCCTGGCCAGTTGTGTTATCCTTGTGGGTACGTTGGGTTTTTTGAGTCAATTTCTGTTCAGTGGGAGTCTTGTAGAAGTTTGGTAATTTGAATTATAGGTTAAGATGGAAAGCACATCAGGAAAGATTGAAATTGAGAAATTCAATGGCAACAATTTTGAGTTGTGAAAACTTAAAATGGAAGATCTATTGGTTGATCGTGATCTTTGGATTGTTGTGTCTAAAACAAAGCCTACAGACATGAAGCAAGAGGATTGGGACTTTGTAGATAGAAAATCTAAGGGGTTCATAAGGCTTTGTTTAGTAGACTCTATTCTTCTGAATGTTCATGAAGAAAAGATTGCATCTTCCTTATGGAAAAGACTAGCAGCTATTTATCAGGGCAAGTCCTTGGTGAATAAATTGTTCTTGAGGAAGAAGTTGTAATCTTTGAGAATGCATGAAGGAGGGTCTGTTGTTGATCATTTGAACGTATTCAACATGCTGATTGCACAGTTAACATCTGTGGGTGTGAAGATTGATGAAGAGGATCGCTGTATGCTGTTATTATTTTCTTTGTGAGATTCTTGGGATCACTTGGTGATGGCTATTGGGAATACGACATCCACTTTTAAGATGGAAGATGTTGTTGCTTCTTTGTTATCAAAAGAGATGAGAAGGAAATCTTCTGAGATGGCGAAGGAGGCTCTTGCTGTTAGAGGAAGATCAAAAGATAAAGGCAAGAAGAAGGACAAGAAGTCCAAATCAAAATCAGAGGGGAGATCAAAGTCTCCTGGCAAGAAGTCCAAGGTGAAGTGCTAGAATTGTGGGCAACCTGGTCATGTCCGAAAAGGATTGTAAAGAGGAGGGGGAGAAGAAGAAGTATTCTTCCGACAATGATTCTTCTTAGAGTGATGCAGACGCTTTCATTGTAGCCTTGGCTATGCAAGCATCAGATGATGTTTGGCTGATTGATTCTGGAGCATCTTTCCACATGACATCTCATAGAGACTAGTTCACGAAGTATGAAAAATACGATGGTGGAAAGGTGTATTTTGCAAGTGATTCTTCATTGGAAATAGTTGGTCGTGGAAGAGTCAGAATTCAATTCCCTGATGGAAGAGTGAAGGGAATCAATGATGTTATGCACATACCAGGTTTGGCTCGAAACTTACTTTCTGTTAGTATGCTGAATGATATTGGAGTGCAAGTCATGTTCTCTGGAAATGGCTACAAGATGACTAGAGGCTCAACAGTGCTAGCAAGGGGTGCTCGGATTGGTACCTTGTATAAGCTGGATGCACATGTTGTTCAATGTAATAGTGTCTTTGTAAAGTCACAAAAAGCTACTCATGGAGGAAAAGACGAAAACGTTCCTAATTCTGTAAACTCTATGGAAGTTAAACTTCCAACAGAAAAGACTATGCTCTGGCATCATAGGCTAGGCCACATTGGTGAGAAAGGTTTAAAAACCTTGAAGAATAAAAACCTGGTTGAGGGGCTTGAAGATTGTAACCTCGAATTTGAGTTTTGTGAACATTGTATATATGGTAAATAGCACCGTGTTTCATTTTATTCCAGTCCTCACAAATCTTCTGGTTTGCTTGATTATATACATTATGATGTTTTTGGTCCAGTGAATGTTCCTTCTTTGTCTAAGTCAAGGTACTATGTATCATTCATTGATGATTATTTGAGAAGAACATTTTTTTATTTTTTGAAAAGTAAATTAGAAGTGTTCAGTTGGTTTAAGGAATTTAAGAACCTTGTAGAAAATTAGACTGGAAGAAAAATAAAATGTTTAAGGACTGATAATGGCGATGAATTTTGTTTTGATGATTTTGAGACGTACTATAAAGATCATGGGATTAAAAGACATAAAACTACACCTTACACTCCACAACAAAATGGAGTTGCAAAAAGGTTCAATAGGACAGTGATGGAAAGAGCTCGAAGTATGCTGAGAAGTGCTGGCTTGGAGGAGAAGTTCTAGGCTAAGGCAGTTGCTACAACATGTTACTTGATAAACCGTTCTCTGAATTCCGCTCTTGTTGAGAAAACACCTTTGGAAGCATGGTTTGGCAAGAAGCCCTTTTTAAGACATATTCGTGTTTTTGGCTGTGAGACATATGCACATGTGTTGTATGAGAAAATATTTAAATTGGAGAACAAGGTTGTCAAATATATTTTTATTGGCTATAGTGCTGGCATAAAAGGATACAAGCTTTGGAATCCTGATACAGAGAAGGTTCTATACAACAAAAGTATAATCTTTCGTGAGCTGAAGCCTTCTACCTTGGATTTGCAGTCAAAGAAAAAATTGGAAAACAAAAAGGATGGAGTTGAAATTCCTCTGACACCAGATAAAGAGGAATTGAAAATTCAAAATGTAGCTGAAACTGAGGAGAGCTCAAGTAGTTTTGAGAGTTTTGATAAAGAAGAACAACCTCAACCTCAACAAGTGAGGAGGTCAACTCGTGAAAGAAAGCAACCTGATAGGTATGGGTTTTCTTTGATAGATTCTACTTGTGCCTATGCTTTAATTTCTAGCACTGATGAGCCTAGGACTATGAAAGAGGCATTTAGAATGTTTGATTCAAACTCTTGGTTGGAAGCCATGAATGAAGAAATGACATCATTAGAAAAGAATGGTACTTGGAGTTTGCGCCCTTTCTGAAGGAAAAAAAGTTGTGGGCAAAATGGGTATTTAAAAAAGAAAATAGGTCCTGGATGGCAAAGTGGAAAAGTATAAGGCAAGGTTGGTTGTGAAAGGTTATTCTCTGTAGAGGGAATTGATTATGGGGAAATTTTTTCTCCTGTAGCTAAGCCGACATCTATTAGATTTCTTTTGTCACTTGCAAAGAATGTATGACTTGAGGTCGAACAGATGGATGTGAAGACAACATTTCTTCATGGTGATCTTGAAGAAGAGATTTATATGTCCTAGCCTGAGCACTTTGTGGAAAAAGGTAAAGAAAGATTGGTTTGCAAGTTGAATAAATCTTTGTATTGGTTAAAACAGTCTCCTAGAATGTGGTACCAAAATTTTGACACTTTTTTTTTGTCATTGGGATTTGTTAGATCAAAATCTGATCATTGTGTGTATTACAAAGCTGAAAGTGATCAAGTTCTTATTATTGCTCTCTATGTTGATGATATGTTGTTCATAGGAAATAGTAAGTTGATGATTTCTGATCTTAAGTCTCAGTTGTCTGCAAAGTTCGAAATGAAAGATCTTGGTGTAGCAAGGTATATTTTAGGAATGGAAATAACCAAGGACAGGAATAATACAAAAATTTGGCTCAGTCAGAGTAAGTATATCAAGATTGTTCTAGAGATATTTTGCATGAATGATTGTAAGTAGCTAGTTGTTCCAGTTTTGCAGGGAACAAAGCTATCTATTGAAGATTGTCCAAAATCTCCCACTGAGATGGAGGACATGACCAGTGTACCTTATGCTGGTTGCAAGTCTTATGTATGCAATGGTCTACACAAGGCCAGACATTGCCCAAGCAGTGGGAGTACTTAGTCAGTTTATGGCTAATCCTGGAAGGACACATTGGGATGCTGTGAAAAGAGTTTTCAGATATTTGAAGGGCACTTTAGAATATGCATTGTGTTACTATTGTCAATAGATTTGCACCCTGTTGAATGCAATATTCAACAACCTATTGAAACATGGAAACCTCCTTCAGATGTGGGTGATCTGAGTGAAGGAGGAATCTCCAGAGCAAGCTGGTTGCTGAATATTGCATTCAACAGGGTGCAAATCTATTGACAACAGTTTTTGGCACGCCTGGTGGGACTCTAAAAATCAATTTTAGAGAAGTTTTAATCCTTTAAGGTTGTTGTTTGGTTAATGTAGCAAGTTATTTAGCCTTTTGGAGGCCCTCCTTCAATATACCTGGCGACTCCATTCTCTGATTTTCATGTAGATCTAGTGTAAACAACACACAAAAGAACACATACTGAAGGGTCAGGTGTTCTCTTCAGAATTATCAGCCTTTGGAGGTAGAATCATCACACACCATGGCGACTTCGAGAAGCCTTTTCTGGTTTCAGAATGATCAAGTGCTGGTATGCTTTTAAAGATTCTAATTTTTTCTTTTTTTAAGCCTTCAGATGAACAAGCATGTCGAGGCTTCACGATAATATGTCATACCATCTGCCATATCATGAAAGCCCTACGTATCCATACTCATATCAGCCATATTAGCATAATCATGCTGCTGGTTTCAATTCCATGGCTTCTCAAAACCAACACCTGCTTTATAATTGCCACCCACCCACCCCTGCCCAACCTCCATCTCTGCCGTTATTTTCCCGAAATCAGTCCCAACATATTGAAGACTTGAGTTTTGGAGAAATACTATTGAACTATGAAAGGAAAATGAACGAAATAGACCAGCAGAGGGAAGTGGCAACCATAAAGAGTACGTTGCTTGAGTTCATGAATTAGCTGGAGGAGATCAAGAAGTAGCATGAATATAATCAGCAGCAGGAGGACCTGGCTTATCAAACCTATCTACATGAATAGGAGCTGGAGACCCAAAGAATTCAGTTTGAGGAGGATTTGGAGAGGGAGGCAGCCACACAAACACAACTTCTGCTTGCTCAGTTTCAAAGGCATGAAGTCCAAAAAACTCCTGCCATTTCAAAACATCCTATTCAAGAAGAGGTTCGTAAGTTTAAATTTCCAAGTTTTATGAAAAATGAGCCTTCTAGCATACCTAAGGTCAAAATTCCAAGTTTTAGGCAGGATGGATCTTTAAACTCCCTGAGCCAACCTCTTAAGCTTGCAATCCCAAATGGTTATAGTCAGCCTAGTGCAACTCTGGATCAACCCCTTGAGCAACGGTTTTCATCTCAGAGAATTCAAGAATTTTTCCAAGTTTCTTCACCTAAGGAATCCATGGGTGACCTCCTTGATCAGGATACCCTGCTCTTCATCGAGGAGCTTAGGAAGGTAAATCCATTGCATTCAACTTTGGTAGTTTACCATTTGTAGCAATAAAATATTGGTCAGGAGAAGCTTTCCTCTGATGACTCCTTCCATGTTTTCACTAATGAGCTACCCTGTTTTGTGGAGGACAATGAAAAGTCTTCAAAGGAACAATTGTTGCAAGAGATAGAGTAGGCGGTTGCTGCTAATTGCACTCCTTTCTCGACTGAACCTAAGAGTGTTGCATATGCAGAGGAAGTTGGTTCATTGGAGCAGCAAAATATTGATGATTATTTTGAAGTATCTAGTTGGTATAGCGAAGGAGAAGACTTAGAACATCAAGAGCAGTTCCTACAAGAGATAAAGGAGGCTATGTTTGAGGAACCACAGATTCTAGATCAAGAAATGGCCAACAGTTCTCAAGTTTTGCCTGATCTGTTCAACGAATTGCCATTTTTTGTGGATAGTGAAGAAAGCACATCTCAGATTGCATCCATACTAGCCCCAAAACAACAAGAAGAAGTTTCAAACTCTGATGTTTTAATACCACAAGAAAGTGGCCAAGAGGATCTTTTCCATCCTGACATTGAGCTTTTCTGCTCACGCTTAGAGGATATTCCAACATCCTTGAAGGAAGGTTACTCCAATCGGAAGAAGCAAGAGGGGGCGGTGGTTGAATTCTCAAATGAATCATTGGTTACAGGGTAGCCTAACCAGCAGAATGATCTTGACAGGTCATATGAGCTGCCTTTTTGTTACACAGAGGAGCTTAAAGCTGATATGCCAAATGAGGATCAGTTGGAGAAAGCTATCTTGTTTTTTGAACCGTTGCCTGCCCTCGTTGAAGAAAAGAGTCCTATTTTGGAAAGCTTCCCATCGAATAACGATGAGGGAGTTGAACCTATGTCCATTATTTCTAATATCTCCCCAAGAATGGATAGTTTTGATGAGTTATTAGCCACTCTTATAGAGGAAGGTGACCCATTAGCTATGGAAGAGGAGTTAGTATGGCAAACCATTATGCAAGGAGAGGATGGTGTTGTCATCAATGATCATTTGAGTTGCTTTACCTCCAGTCCTAGGTTATCAAGGGGATGTCCTATTAGTCATCTGGCTTGATTGGAAATGAGCAAGAAGGACCAGACCCATGATAATACTGATGTCAAGCAGCCAATGAGGTATCCAATTATGCACAATCGGCTCATTTTTCCATCCAATCGTCACTAGTTCACAAGTCCAGAAATGTGGGTAAGTGATTAACTTTTCCCTTTTGGGAAGGTGTTGCAACAAACCGTTGAATATTTGATATTTCTCCACATCTTTTGGTGGATTCACAAGCTGATTCAGCTTTGCAAATTACAAAGAAATGGGTTTTATTTCACCCATCATGTGAATGGTTTTGTTTGACCAACAACTTTGGCTGGTTAGAATAGGTTAGAGTAGAGTAGTTTGCAAATAAGTGCATTTTGCACATTTACTTTCAGTAGTTTTTCTTTCTCTAAGCATTGTTGCGCATTGTTCTATTGGCCATCAGGGCCTGGTAGTTTGCTTTCAGTTTAGTTTTGTTTTCCTTGCTACTATTTGGAGTGTTGTTGTTCAAAGTTTCTGAGTTTCAAGAAGGGGCAGAATTGACTCCACGCCCAATGAGTTGTTTAAAGGCCACCGATCTATGCTTAGCAGGCAAGCATATAGCAAAAATTGCCAAAATGTTACCAAATTTTTGTCTCAGCTCAATTGGTGGAGCTGGTTGAACATTAATTCATCTTAAGGTGAATTAATGTAGATTAAGTTTAAGTGCTGATTTTGCATGGTTATCATTATTACTTATCAAGTGACAGTTGAGCATTTAAAAGGAAAATCAGAATTTTAGAGTGCCATCCACGTGTTCTAGAATTAAGTGAAGTATAGAATTGAGCATATAAACAATAGAGAATTTTAAATGATTTCGTTCATTTCATGAAAAGATTCATATTTACAAGGCTTCATTTGATTGCAAGAATCAGAATGATATTACAACTTTTGCATTGGAATGCATTTTATTTTCAAAAGGAAAAGCATAAAATATGAAATCAAATATCCACACAAGTCGTGGATGTGACTGTTGCAATGAATCACTAATAATACATTATACTATTGAAGATGTGGAAAAGAAATCACATAAGTAAGCAACATAATCATCATTGCCTATTTTGGCTGATGGTTGACGATGAATGGTGCACCTTTGTCTTCTCGTATTCTGTTGACCTGTAAGAGGAAGGAGGGGGTGTCAGTGGCTCCAATTATGAAGTAACCTATGTGAGGCACCCACATTAGTACAACCTACTATTAATCATGCATTGAGACAATCAATCAAGTGCGGAAGAAATGAGCTAAGGAGAAACAACAATATCATGATCATCATGTTCTATTTTTTATGCTAACATTGTTTGTTTCCTTGTGTAGGTATAGGTAAAGTTAGGAAGCTGAACATTATTCAAAGACCAAGCATGTGGAGAAAAACAGGCTCCCACAAGGGTAGAGCTCAACATGTTGCCCTATTCATTAATGGGATGATTTAAAGAATACATCATCATATTCATCAAGTGAAAGGAAATATAACTAAAAGAGAAAACATAGTTATCTATCGAGCAACTAAACCAACTGTGCATTCATAACGATCAGGTTATTTTCTTTCTGAAGGCTATAGGTGAACAGTGAGTTTAGTTCACTCAATTAGTTCAACTAAGTACATTTACATCAGATATTGCTGCATAGTTCATGTTTTGTGTTTATCATAATCATATATGTCATGCAAGTTCTAGTTTATCAATTCATTCTTTTCACAGTCAAGGATAGTGAACAGGCATACATTATGCCGTAATGGAGAGTTTTGTTTTGACTTTCATCATGAAAGAGAGCAGATTTAAAGAACAGTTTGATAAGTGAAACATAAAAATGCATGAAGAGTACCATGTTGCTCAAGAATAAAAAAGACTGACAGTGCATTCAAGTGACAAATGAATAATCAATTCCAGTTGACCAATAAGCAAATACAACTTTAAGAATCATAGGATAAAATGAAACATGAAAGGAAACATGTGAGCTTTCATGGAATGTATTGTGCAGGGATAAATATCTCTTTCCGGCTGGAAGAATGTTCCAAATAGAACCATGCATCAGTGTTTAGCTGAAGATAGTAATCAAAGTTAAATGTGTAACCAGGCTTATCTTCAGTGAGTTACAAGTGTTAGGCAGAATACATATGAACAGTTACGTAGAAATTCCAAGCAATAGGAAACTGTAAGAATATCAATGTTTTCAATGCAACACAACATTAGGGGATGCAATATGAAATAGTCTTTTTAGAATGATGAAGAAATAGGAAGCACAACAAAGGTGTTTCAGAAGGTGTTAATTATGCATCAAGGGAAATAAAGGCATGTAGTCCATGGGTTTACAATGTTGCAATTCAAATCTCTACATAAGTCCAAAAGCAGAAAGTCAATGTTACTATATGGTAAGGTTAAAGAATCTAGAAGGAGACAGTGTGAAGAATAGTAAGTAACATGAAGAGAGGAAGCATTTCTAGAATCTCATGTACCCAATTGAATTTTTTATCAGTAAAGCAAAGAATGTATTTTTCTGATTATCATACAATCAAATGATTTTGTCAAAAGGAAATCATCATAAATCAAGCTCAGATTTTATATAGCTGCCAAGGAGAAGCTACAAAAATGTCAAATGGAGCACCGATTAACATGGGTCAATAAACTAAGTGCAGATAAACACACAGTTTTTTGTTATTTTCACCATGAGTTTTCATTTCTGAAGGTAAATAAAAACAAATAGCAAATACCCACGTTGAGGTTTCAAATGAATGTCAGTTTTCCTTGTTTCCAGCTGGGTATTTGGTCAGATTTATTCAAATTTTGAACAGTTGTGGCCATGTGATGGTTTTTAGCAGTGATGCAATGGAGATGTTTTCTTTTCATGAAGTGCAGAATGCCAAGGAGATAAAAATGAATATACAGTTTGAATTTCAAGTACCTGCACCCAGGGTTTACTTTCAAAATATAGAAAATGCAATAATGGAGATAACCCATATGGGATTTTACATAAAATAGCTAAATACATTCAAAATGAAAATTTCCTATGTTGAGCCAAGTTTCAGAACAAAGAAAATACAGTTTTCTTTAGAAATTTCAAATACCCATATGTCGATTCATCCTCAAATGTACAAAAGGGAAATTTCTTGTTTTGGGTCGAGCCCAAAACCTTTAAGTTAATGCTTTCTATGATACATATTCGGTGCGGCCAATACATGGCCAGAAGCTCATAGGTAAAGGATAAATTCTTTTAGTCTCTGAAGAATGAAGTGTCTAACTGAGTGAAGCTTACCAATACATGTCCAGATCTAAAAGAGCACTCTAGCCGCGACCAAGAGCTTCACAAGAGCACCTAGAAGCCAAGGGTCAAGCTCTCAAAATGATGATCGAGCTTTAATGTTAAATGTAAACATAGAAGACACATAGAAATGTATTAGAGGTTGTGTATAGCCACGGCCTCAAGGCCAGAAATGTAAAATAAAACCATGGAAGCTGGCTTACCTTGTGCACAAGAAGCGAAGACAAAAGCCCACAAGCGTGGTTTCTCATGGAGGTTTTCAAATAGGCCGAGCTCAACCACTGAAGAGCATGGCAAAGTTTTCCAAGGCACCCGAAGTATAGATTCAAGTTCAGTCATGGCGACATATTCACTGGTAGAGCTTTTCCTTCAAAGTGGAGAGTGTGAAATGAAGTGATGATTAGGGTTTGACCCTCTTTTCTCATGCCCTAATTTGAGCAACATCATGATCATCCAGAATATTCGGTCAAAGCACATGGGAATTTTGAGTTAGATAAGTCCTTGTGATGTATTTGTTAAAATCTAGAGGCTAATATTTGAGAGCGGGCCAAATTAAAATGCTTAGGTTGGTCGATACCTTAGGTCTTTAGGGTTTGTGCCTTGTGTTATTGCTTTAAGAGAAAATTTGAAGGTATGATATGCATAGGGAATGCTTTATGATCTAAAAGTGATTTTTTTTTGGTCACTTAGGTTTTGTATTCTTATGAAAGGTCAATGATCCATTTAGGGTTCTTATTTAATTGATTTTAGAGAAATCAATAGGAAATTTTGATGAGAGATAATTATGTATTAATGATTTTATGATTTTGTGAGAAAATCAAACATTGTAATGGAGAGATAAGAAGCTTTTCTTTTTTGCAAAATATTTTTAATCTTTAATTGCAAAAAATAGACAAATTGTGCAAATCTGCAATCCTGTAAAGCAGAATCGTAAACAATCTTTTATAAATTGTTTTATGATTTCTTGCTATTTTTAGCAGATTTTTATTGACTTTTCTCTTAGTCGGATTTGAGTCTCATCTTGGAGAGATAAGGTGTTTTTTGAGCTTTTAAAGCAAATTCAGCCTATTTTTAGAGGCTTGACAATGTGATCATAAAAGCAATATGCTTTTTTCTGCTTTTATGCAATTTTTGAGACAGTTTGAAGCCTTTTTCCTTGAGCTTTTTTTTCTGAGCTTGGATTAGGGTTTCTTGAGAGTTATGCCTTTCAAAAGACTTAGTCTTTTTAGCTCTCCTTCGGAGTTCAGATGGCAATTCCTGCTCATACACATCTTGAGTTTGTGAACCTTTTGTACTCAGTCCAACATTATTCACTCTTTCAATTTTAATAAAGCAGTAGTATTCTCCTTCTCATTTCTGTCTAAGTTTTATAATAGCAATTTGATGTCTTTGTGGTTCAATCAGAATCCTTTTATGTCTTGCTGTTATAAGTTGTGTTTCAGAATTGCATAGTTTCAGGTTGCATGTTGTATTTCATTTAG
>VDFB02296167.1:22406-170466 GCA_007258455.2 Sequoia sempervirens
TAAATGTATAGTTCTCAGAGAAAACAACAATAGAGAGAATACAACCTGCTAGAAAGCAATTCTTTGAGTCACGAAATTTCTTAGCTTGCCATCTAGCACCATGACAATTTTGAATATGTGGATATATGATATTGCAAAATTTATTCATAAACTCATTGTAAGACAACTCACTCTCTTTGAGAACAATTTTTCTGGTCTTAACTCCTGACTTTGTTGAGTATTTCTCATATTCAAATCTCTTCCACATAACTTGCATTGAATGATCAATATTGTCAACCTATAAAAGATTCTTCAAATTTCCACATTCATTACATATATTTTTTATACACTGCATTTTCAATTCATCTGAATCTTTTGATTTTTCACATAGAAGAGACTTCACAAATTGTGTTGTACTTGTAGGGATGACTATTTTTAGATTGATTATTGCCATAGCTTTTCTATATGTCTGAAGGTGTAGATGAAATTCAACATGATTTTGACAAGTCTCACATATATTATTTATACGTTCAAAACTTGGTCGTAGTCTCTCAAACATCCTTTGACAAATCTTCACATCTGAAAAGTCTTGCTTGAATTCTTCAAAAAGCTCACTTTGAGTTGTATCTATAAAATGTTTCGGATATGAATTTTTTTTACCATTTGTACCTTTTATTTGTATTGTGTCCTTTCTATTGGAAGAAACATGAGAGTGGCTGGTCCAATATTCAATCACATGTTCCTTTACATCTTCTAAGATTTTATCTTTTCGAGGGACCTTGTAAATATTTACCCAATTATTCTCAAGTTTCCATCCAATCTATTTCTCTTTCTGATATATCTTTGAACAGTTCTCCTAGAAACATTGAGTAATTCATAAACTACTTTAACTTGTCTTCTATGTGATAATTTCTTACTAGAAATTTTCGTCATCAATGCTCTACATGCAACACTTAAATCAATAGCTCGACTCTTATTTTCAATAGAATTCAATGCTTCTTGCAAGTTTTCAACTATTGTTTTCTTTAATAATCTTGATGACTTTTTCTTATTATCAACCCCTAACAACTCCAAAACAAGGGTCATTTCTTTCCTCCTAAATAATTTTGCAAATAACTGTGCTCTTCCAACTATAGACTTTTCTTCAAAATATTCATCCCATATTCTTTTACAGTGTAATTTTATTGTGCTTTCAGATAACATATCTTTAGATGAAATATTATTAAAAACGGATTCCTCATCCATCTCTATAATATTTTCCATACCAAGGAAAATATTTCTATGACCACCTTCAGTTTGTCCCGGTACCTATACTCCTTAGTCATCAACAATTTCCATGGGTTCTTCCTTAGAAGATGTTTCTTCATCCACATTTCTACTATCTCTTTTTCGATCATACAACCTTGTTCTTGTCTTTTTATTCCCCATCACAAATTGCTCAGGTTTGAATTCACCTACATACAAAAATAACATGTATTCAAACTTTTTGATGTTTGTATCGGATAAAGTGTCCCCTAATATCAAGAAGGTATGACTATTTTTTACTATGAAAACAAGATGTAAACCCATCATTATGTATGTGGAAACTATTGATTGGAATCTTCTCCTTTGTGAGAAAGCTTGATTTGATAAAAGTGGATGATCCTTGTTGATAGGATATTTTGGCCTTATCATTCGTCATGCTCGGCTCTTCTTGATCATTCGGGATATCAATTTGATCCATGGTAGCTTTTGTATCTTCTTCTTTAACTTGATCTATAATAGCTTCTTTATATTCTTCTTTGATGTTATTCATGTGTCATTTGTTTGATTATTTGTGTCCAAAGGAGGCAAGTGTCTTTGAAGATCTCTTGTAACCAGGTTGTAGATAAAAGGGTCTATGATCTTTGATTCTACCATCATCGTTTGTTTTGGGATGCTTAGATTCACTAGATTTAGGTATGTCATTCATTGTGAGTAATGATATGTCAAAATTGAGAGGCATTTTGATTCCTTCGTCATCAAGAGCCTTGAAGAATTGTTGTGGGTTACATTTTACCACCTCTATAAGAAGTTTAGTGAATCTATTCTCGTTTATAGCTTTGTTTATAGTGGATTGGGTTATTTCTTCATCCTCAATTTCACTTGTTTCACTAGTAGCAACACTAATGTGATCTTCCCCATCAAAGTCTTTTCCCCAAGGGATCCCTTCTTGAAACATTTTTGCTCTTGTTCTAGGGGTCATATGTGATTGTTCTAATCTTCAATCTAAGGTAAGATAATGTATGATACCTAAGACTAGGAAGCAATAAAAGGATATGATTCTAAGATGGGATATGAAAATGGTATGGTATGATATGACAAGCTAAGAATGCAAGAGCTCAAAGACAACTCTAGGTCCAAAGTTGGTTATGAAGTAAAGGCTTTACTTGTGTTATGATGGATAGACACAAGGACCAATGATCAAGAGAGGGTATGTAGGAGATGATGGACTCCAAAAGGATTTCCCTACTCAAGGATAATGGTATATTCCCTAACTTAAGGATGATGAACCTCAAGTGATGTGGGTGATAGATAGCCAATGGTTTGATTTCAAGACCTAGGAAGAGTAGTCTAAGTGCAAGCTAAAGGTTTGTTTGAGCAATAATGGATATGCAAGGGTGGAGGATATGCAAGGACTAGGTGGAATGCAAGGATTGAAAGATCAGAACTAAAGGATGATGTCCCCAAGAGATTTTAGTGATAGGTTCATGATGTTTGGGTTGTTTGACCTTTTGGGGTTTGCAAAGTTTGAAATGTTGCAAATTACTAAGTGTGATGTTTGTTTGAGAGTTATTTTTGAACACACACGTAAGACATAGCAAATAGAATGTTTTCAATTTGTTCTTGATTCAAGATGAAAACAATCATGCACAATCCTAGGGTTGGCAAGGACAATATTCGCTAAGTTCCCACTTGGATTTCTCCAGTTGTGCTTATTCTTAGTGGATGACTTAAAAGTTTTGCCACACTGGCTCCCTCTTACACGACTCTCACTTCTCGGGTTAACCAAGATTCGAGTTCTCGTGAATCTCCCATGACAAACTCTTCATCTCTACTAAGAACTACAAGTATGTGGGATGGCTTCAGAGGTCCGACCTCTTGCACCAACAAATAGAGGAATTTTGGAAACTACAACAAGAGGTGTCTAGTAAGGGAATTCGTTCAAGTTGTTATACATGTGGCAAGATTAGCTTCGATAAGGAGGATTCCCAACCTATAGAGGTTACTCTCTATAGGGTTTATGGGGATTCACTTGTCAGCATAACACATTCGCACTCGTGGTACTTGAACTTTCTTCAAGCACCCATTTTATATACTGGTTGGAAGTAGTTTGACTTTAGCCTGTTACCGGTTGGGTTGTTCCCTTGGGGTGAGTACTTTTTCCCACCAAGCCAGGCCCTCTAAAGGATTAAACACATACAAAGATGATGCGTTTCGTTTCTGATCACCAAGTTTGCACAGGGTGAGAGCATACTTTGTACCATCTCAAGCATAACAAACAGTGTTCATTCCTCCCCTAGTTAAATCTATATGGCGGAAGACAATTGTTCATTTTAAAGCACCAATTGAAATGTGTTCTAAGCTAAAAGACAATTAGTTTCAAAAATAAAAATTCTTTGGCCAAACGTCCTGCAAAACCATAGATTAGTAGTTTTTCAATATTAGTCTTTGACAGTTGACAGCTACGCCACTTGTTAGTCCAAGCGTTAGCTCAAAATATTCATAGTAAAACACAATGAAAATATAAGCATGAACATAAAATAATCTAGCAACAAACATATAAGCATCAAAACAAAAAATAAATTAAAGAAAATTACCAAATCTTTTGTTTTAGATGTTTGATTTTCCTATTCAACTAGATAGCCTGTGACAAATGCAAATGATTAGAAAAGTATCTTGTTGTTCAATATTAAATGCTTAGTGATTTAAGAGCAAAAAGTAAATCATAAAAGATTGTTTTTTTTTAAATAAGAAATAGTTACTTCATTGAAAAGTGGAGAAAAAATGGAAAAAACCTAAAAAATAGACTAATAAAAGTTGACTTAAATAGTTATTTCAATAAAAACTGGACGAAAAATGGGAGAAATCTAAAAAAAAATTTCAAAAAATCATAAAGTCGGCCATTTTATGTTTCAGTAGACATTGGATGAAAACGGAAAGAAATTCAATGAAAATGGAAACAATCAAAAAAACAAATTCGAAAAAATCAATGTTTCGGTCGAATATAATCCAACCGAACAGTACCCGACCAAATATGGTTCAGCCAAATATATCCACATGGCAGGTGACATGGCAACAAAGTCACCATTTTCTCAAATTTCCAGAAATTTTCAACTTCTACTAAATATTTCTTCAATCAAAATTATTTTTAAAAAATAAATAAAATTACCCTTTTGTAGAGCTCACAGTGTTGAATCCAAATATATATATATTTATATTTTGATTAGTTTTAGTATATAAATATTTTAAAATATTGCAAGTAGGTTGTTCAAAGTCAAAAAGAGGTTCAGTTGAAATTAAATAAAAAATAGTAAATAATCATAAAACAAATTGGAAAATATATGATGCCCTAAAGGAGACAATCCTCTTCAAAAGGGTATATTTTGTTTTTTGAAAATGAAAAAAAAAAAACAATAGTTGACGTCAACTGAAAACTATCAAATTCGGGTTAGTTTTACTTTAAAATGTTATTACGAGAAAAATATACATCAAAATTTCAAAAAAAATTCCATGCCCTAGATATTGAAGTCGGCTATCTGGGAAAAAAAATTAGAAGAAAATGAATTTTTTTTCTATTTGTTTCTTGACGTCAACTAAACGTCACTTTTTCTTGAAATTTTCAGCATAATGAAATCTGCTTTTAAATTGATAAAAAAATATCAAAAAAATAAAATTGAAATTGAAAAATTACAGGAATAAACTTCAACAAAAGTTCTACATTGTATTAGTTTACATCATTTTGAAATTCAAAACATAAATACCACTTTTATGTGGCTGAAATTAAGAACTTTTTCTCATGTTGGTTGATTCCTTTATAAAGTGTGACACAGGTTCGTACTTTTACCGAGAATGGAACATGCTCCTCTGTATAGCACACATCATTGTAAGGGGGGCTATCATATCTACTTATTTTTCAAAAAATTGTCTTAAAAGAAATATGTCTTGATGTCTTCTAATCTTGTCATCTAGCTTAGGGGCAACCTGACTAGACTTGTCTTTTCTATGACTGTCCTATAACATAGTTTGTCGTAGTCATAGACCTATGTGCTTGCCATATGGTTTCCAACATAACACAACTTGCTAGCCATACTTATTAGTGTTGTCTTTCCGCTTGCCATATGGTCTCTAGCTTGCTAGCCATACTTATCGGCGTTGTCTATTCGCTTGTCGTATGGTCTTTAGCATAGTGTAGCTTGTGAGCCATAAATATCAATGATGTCTTTTTATCTTATCAGATTTACCATGTCTATTTTTCACTTCTTCATCCAACATGTTTGTGTTGAATTTGCAGTCATCTCTGCAAGATAGAAGACTTTTGTCATGTTCATGTCCTAGCTCCGCTTTACAAATGGTATATACCAAATTGAAGACCTACATCTTCTTCATAATGAGTATATTTTCTCTCTCTCTCTCTTTTTCTCTTCGACATTGGTCTCTTCCCTATCTTTTGGATGCATTATTCTTTTGAAGCAATCAATCCTTACATTCCTCTCTTCATTTAAGAATTATTCTATTTGTTACTTGTTATTTTGGGAACAACACAGTACTGAGACAAACTCTCGCATTGATGTCTCTTTTACTTTGTTGACTCAAATCTCTTTAGTTTTTTTGTTATGTACCTATGTGTATGTGTTATCCATGTTTTTATTTCTAAATGTATAAATGTCCATCATGCTCTAACCCCATGATTTAGTAGCTTTTTATGTTCTAACCTTGTTGTCTTGTGCAGATTTTTCTTGTCTAATACATTTTTTTGTAGGCTTTCACCTTGGCGGAATGCTTCCTTGGTTCAAAGAACTATTTACTTACTCTACAGTGTCCTTTTGGCACCATGATGTTATTTATTTTTAGTAAATTTCCTTTAGCGTGCATATTCATGTAATTTCATAAGTCCACTAAAGTGGGGGCAAAATGTAGTGTCGTAAAAGTGCACCCTATGGTAATTTCACCTACACTTTTTCATTCACTATAATGTCCACTCCCTTAGTATTTGTGTAGGCTCATTTTAGCCCTTGCATCAGCCTTTTTCCCCTTAGGATGCTTAGGACCCTTTTTAGCAACTACCTTTGTATGTTAGCTTTGTGTTGAACCTTGTGTTTTCCTCGTTTTCATCATTTTTTAGTGTGATTTTTCTGGACACTAGCACACCGCGCTAATGTCCTATGACATTTCAATTTTCAAACAATTTTTTTCGAACATCTTGCCACTTGTCACCTACCTTTTTCAGTGGAAACGGCTTGAGATGCCTTGTAATGGCTCGAGAACCTTTTTTTCCCTCCTATTCTCTTTAAAATCCATCTTTTCAATTCATTTGGTCTTCTTGGTCTGTCTCTTGAAAACTCTCTCTTTTCTTTCTCTCAAAATCTCTCTTTCTCTCAAGCTTGCACAACTCTCTTGCTTGCTACAGCAGTCTCGAGCTCTAACAACATTCTCTACAACTCTCTTGGTTCTCACAACTATCTATTTCTCTCTCTCTTTGGCTTTCGCAAGCCTTACAGGTGATATCTATCTCTTGTCTTATGTCTTTGAGCATCTTGGGATTTCTCACATCCCTTGTCTATGCATTTTACTATCTTGTTTATTTATCTTTCTGTCTATCTGTCTATTTGGTTGTTTTTTGAGGTGGAAACACTGAAACATGGGTTTGACTAAGGCAAGCTCCTAAATAGCCCCAACATTTTTTCTTGGTCTTATGTGTGTAGGTATTGAAGACATTTTTTAGCTAGAGGCTTCATTGCTTGGTCCATTGTGAGCATTTCCTTTCTCTTATTCTCTCACTTTATCATTTACAGTTCACTTATTTTATTTTATTTTATTCTTTGTTATACTCTATTATTTCCTCACATTTCAAGAGTTCTTATATTATTTTCTTGCATTTCAAGAGTTCTTAGCATTCAAAATAGAAGTAGTTATTTTGTTGTTTTCTGTGATAGACTTGGGTTTCATTCTGTGTGAGACGCCAATGCACCATTGAGATGTCAGCGCATTGCATTGTCATCCTTGGGTTGCACTATCATCCTTGGGTCACGTTGTCATCCTTGCCCGAGAGCTTTTCAGCCTATCTAAAAAACCTTTATGACCTACCCTTTCTATTTTTGGAACTCTCATCATTTTATTTTTTCACCTGAGCTTTGTTCCTTGAGGTAGTTGAGGACCATTTTCTCCTTGTAGACTTCTATTGAGACTCGAGGGTAGAAAATTTCCTCCTCTATATATACGTTGGGAAGAGAAGATATAGCAAAGTTTAGTCTATCATAACTCAAGCTTGGAATGTGCCATGTCCCGTTTCTCTATAATTTACATTGTAGTCCAAAAATTCCCATCTCTTATCCCCAACATTCCCCTAATCCAAATTTGTGTATGATTTTTTTCCCTTTATCCCCCATGCACCTACATAAGATTCCTACATTTTCTAACTATAAAGTTATGACCAATTTTGGGTTCTACCACAATAGTGTGTCTCACTTTTGGGACATGCTGATTTTTGCCTGAAATCACTTTTTTTTAGAAAAAACTAATGATTTAATCCTTGAGAGGTTCCATCTAAAGGTTTTTAATTGAATAGGTATAGATAAGACCCCTTTAGATCAAACCCCCTTAGATAGAACCCCTCTAGTATTAAATCATACCCACAATGGAGTATCCTTTGCACCTATCAAAATGTTGGAAAAATACATTTTTTCTTTACCTTTTGAGGGATTAAATAACATCATTTAGAAATTATATTTTACAAGATTGTAGCCCTTGAAATGAGCTTTCCAACAAGTATAGTTTTGATATGTTTTCATTTTATCATGTATTTAATTTTTAATTTTTACTGAACATAGGTTTTTCTTTGAACATCAAGCTCTTTGTTTTGTAGAGGTAGAAAAATAGTAAACCGTTATAAAAAAAAATCAAAAAAACCCTTTTTCCTAGGTATTGATGTCCTTGTTTCACTATTTACTTCCTCTACAGTGTCCTTTTGGCACCATGATTATAATTACAGTGACTTCAGAAATTAATTAAAAATCAAATGTAACAAAAAATTATGGAAAAATACCCTTTCCCTAGATATTAATGTTGACAATCTATATTTCAAAAATTAGAATTTTATCCTTTATAGAAAAAAAATTATGTTGTACGACACAAACGTTACTTTCAAAAAATGTTGTTTTTTGTTTAAAATGAGTTATTAAAGGAGATGTTGAAATATTCATGATTTATTTTGGAAAAAAATTTAAAATATATATTTAGAATTTACACACAAATTGTCACAAATCACTAGTTTACATCATCTTCAAATTCTTAACAGTTTAGCTGCTATAGGTCTCAGAAGATGAAGAATTAGTTAAAAATATTGAAGTGAATGTCCATCTTGGGCAAAAAGTGAGACACGGTATTGTGATTTCACCCTTTTCTAAGTTAGTACAAGTTGTTGGAGTTGTGGAGTTTTCCTTCCTAACATTACTTTCCTCCCAAGCCTACTTTCTTCTATACTTTGATTGGGGTTTCAAACTTCCCCATTCAGGTATACCTCATGACTATTCCCTTATCTTGTTGGCCTATCGAAGTTATCCATTATGTCATCTCTTTCCTCTGAACCTTGTTCCTTTGCAAGCTTTTGTTAGAGAGTTGAACTTCCTCTCACTATCATTCCCTCCTTTCAAACCTCAATCCTTGGCTTGTGCTATGAGTTGTAGAGTATCCTCAACACCCCAACTCTTATTGGTGTAAATAGGTGTATTATCTATCTAGGTCCTATTTACATGTTAAGTCCACTTAGGTCCTAGGAGGGAATCTTTCTAGTTAGTGTTAGTTGTCACTAGAGCTTATCTTATCTTTTGGCATTTAATGCTTGTGTCTTAGGTCATTTAATGTTTGTTGAGGTAGTTGTCTCATTCTAAAAGATTAAGACACATGTCATGATCTTGGTTAATCTTATCTCACAGCTTGCCTTTATAAGCAAGCCATCATATGTACAATATAATTCAATATGGCAATCTTGCATCCATAATCATAGCATGATATTTCTACCAATTCTCTCTTATGGCAGTTATTGTTGTCTTGCAAGTGATCTTAGGGTGTTGAGGAGTTCACCATAAACTCCTACATGATATAAGAGCTTCAGTGTTGCAAACTTCTTTTCATATTTGAGGAACCAATCTTGAAATTTTGTTGGGTGTGATTGGAGGTTTCAAGGACCTCACCATTGAATCCAAGGCATTAGAGAAAGTCAAGTTTTCCTTTTGTTTCATCAAATATCAACATATTTTATCTGATTTACAAGGGTTTCAAGTTGGCAAGGGTCACCAAATCCAGGAGGTAGCTGGATTTTTGAAGCATTTGGTCCAAAATCACCCTTTTCATCATGTTTGGAAGGCCCAAAAACCCCAAGATCGATTGTCAAATTACGAAAATCTAAGCACTTCACTCGAGGCTTGAGGAAAAAAATTCCCCTCCTTTGTCAATTGTACAATTGTCATTATTGCAAGCATAACAAAAAAATCATAGTCGGTAAATATTTTGGTTTCAAATTTTCTAAATTTAAAAAAAATATATACAATTAGTTTATATTATTTTTCATAAATTTTTTTATAAAAATCAAAAAATTAGTACCCTACACAGGCAGGGTAGTCCAATCATACCTACCTGTGCAAGTACCTAGTGACTGTAGGAGCCATGTGGCATGCCCCCCACCTGCCACACAACTTGGCCTTAGTTGCAAGCCCCCACATACCATCGACAGCTTTAAAAACTGGTGAATTCAAACAAATATTTCAGCATCTACCGTAGATTTCAACTAGTGATTGTCAACCAACAAATCCTTCAGCATATTTGGTTAATCAAGAATATTCCATCTGGACAAAGAGCATATTCTAGTGATGATGGACAAACGAATGTCAAATTTAATCACACGGATTGCTAACTTCATCATGACTTCAACACTCCTTAAAAAATTTTTTCCCCCTCACCATTTGCATTTTAGTTTTGAAGGGAAATTTTCAAACCACCATAATTTGGTCATACATACTCCTTTTTCTCAAGAAATTTTTTTAATTGGGGTAGAATTTTGTGCTCTTCATAGTGGTGCAACTACTTTTATATTTTGGTGTTTTTTTTTTCCAAAAATTGTAGATTCTCGCAGGTGTTGCACCGTTCTCGTTTTGGGAACTTCCAAGGCTCCATTCTTGCTCCTATGGTAACATTTTTTGGTGAATTTTTTTGAAAGTGCATAATTTTTTGTGTACTTTCTAGTGGTGTGACAAAATTGATCTCATTTTGTGTAATTGTTTTTTGAGATTGTGGTCAAATTTGACACTTGTATGCACTAAGTTCAAGTCCACTTCGTCATTTTTTTTGCAAGTGGCACATGTAATCACACTAAGTATAAAATGCCACAAATCATATATTGTTGGGGGTGTCTTGATTGAGTAATTTGGGAGGGTAATCTTGTAGTGGTTGGTTGCTTTCATTTGCTTGTTTTGTGTTCTTACAATGGGGAATCTCAAATGAATCTCCTAACTCCATATAACTATGCTTCTTGGAAAAAATCAGTATGGAATTATCTCATGGGGAAGCATATTATAGGCTATCTAAAAGAAACTATTTCTCAACCTACTAATGCTAAAGAATTGGCACAATGGGAGATTGCTCATGATAAAACACTTAGATGCATATGTTCATTAGTCTCATTGGATTTACAATTTCATGTTGAATCATGCAAAACACCTAAAGATGCTTGGGATACTTTTGAGAAATTGTATGGTAAAACTGATAAGATTAGGGTATATCAGATTGGTAATAATTTGATGAATCTTGATCCTAATTTTTTTACCACATCCAAGACTACATCTCCAAGATCAAACAATTAAGAACACAACTAAAATATTGCACCATTGACAAAGAGGATTTACAATTAATTTTGAATGTGTTATCCAAGCTTGGTCCTAAGTATTCAGTGTTTGTTTATGGATTTCATACACAGGCTTTCTATGGGAGCATCATATGTTGATCCTAAGTTTGATGACTTTTCAAATCTCCTAATCAGAGAGGAAGTGAAGTTAATGCACATGGGTTTAATCAAGTCTTCCAAGTCACAAGCATTGTTGATTAGTGATTCAAAGGTATAAAAAGAATTAGAGAATCCTGAAAAGAAGCAAAAGAATAAAAAGAACAAGCCACGTGATGAACCAAAATCCTCTCCCTCAAAAGGGGAATCATCTAAGAAGGAGAGACCTACTTGTGCATTTTGCAAGAAATCAAGGTATGATGAACATCAATGTTATTCAAAACAGATTGATAAGTTGAAGCATCTTCTTAAGAAGGCTCAAATCAATTCTTCTTCATTATCAAAGGGTTCTTCTTCTTCATCAAAGTTCGATAAATTCAAGGGGAAAGCACTTGTTGCAATTGTAAATTATAAGTCAGAAAGATGGTTACTCGATTTAGGAGCCTCACATCACATGGATTAATCAAAGAGTATGTTTTCTTCATTTGAGACTTGTTCATCATCACACATCTTGATGGCTAACAACACATATATGTCTACTTGTGGGAAGGGTTCCATTGACATGGATGATAGAGCATTTAATGATGTTCTTTTTTCACCTTCATTATCAACCAATATCCTTTCTATCTATCAGATCACACATGGTGGAGTAGGTAGGAGTGTTGAGTTCACACTAGATTCTATCATAATCCAGCATTTGTATAGTAAAGATATAGTTGTAGTTGGGGAGGTTGATAACCAATCTCATATCTACACCTTCTCACATTTTGCTCCTAATGATTCAACAGATGTTCACAATGAGGTATCTTGTGTGGACACTTTTGAGGAGATTCAATATGGCCATTTGAATCTTGGTATACTTTCATCTTCTGAGGATCGAGTGACATGTGTTGATGTTCCATCTCCTTCACCTACTATTGTACCTAAGGATGCTTGTGATTCCACAGTTTTGGCTCCTTGTGATTTAGTGTAGCAAGACATACATCATCTTCTAGAAATGGCTACTTGGGATGAGTACTTGACAAACATTGTTGGTTTTTTTTGTGAGTCCCACATTTCAAATTTGGGAGACATCATTGATTGCATTCATCTTTTCTTTGATGGAGATGATCCTTCTTCAGTTGTTGTGAGGGAACACTTTGACCCTCTTGTTCATTTTCTACATGATCATCCTTTCCAATTTGACATGTGTTTGGATTCTTTTGGACGACATTTGGAGGAGGCTTCTTTGTTTTCAGAGGAGGTACTTTGTCTTTGGATTGTGTTTTACAATCGTTTCTAGGAGATTTAGGATTGTCTTCTTCGGCAATGTGGCCTAGAATGCTTGTTTGGAGGGTGATAGCTTTCGACATAAACATAGAGACACTTGAGCATTCTTCAGAGACATCACACATCATCTTTCTTCCTACATTTTCCTTAAAATAATGGGAATACATCTTGCATACCATCTTGGTCTTGTTTCTTCCCCAGGGGAGGAACATTGTTTGATGATCATGGATCATCTTCAACATTCATTTTCATACATCTACCATCTTTTTGGTAGACACAACATTGAGGGGGGCTACATGGTCTCTCTTCTTCTCTCTTATGGGGGGTCTTTTTCCTTGTATGGTATTTTTTCCATCCCATGCATCATTGAGAGCATTTTGTATTTCATCCCTCTTTTGGGGAGGAGTTTCGTCCCTCTGGTTTTTCTTCTTTTTTCTACTTGTGAGAGATTGCATTGCATATGTACATGGGTACCTAACATATCCTTGTAGTCGAGACCCATCTTTGCATCTTTGCATAATAATCAACTCCCTAAATTGTACTTAAGAGGGTTTTTGGTGTAAATAGGTGTTTTACCTATCTATGTCTTATTTACATGTTAAGTCCACTTAGGTCCTAGGAGGGAATCTTTCTAGTTAGTGTTAGTTTCCTCTAGAGCTTATCTTATATTTTGGAATTTAATGCTTGTTTCTTAGGTCATTTAGTATTTTTTGAGGTAGTTGTTTCATTGTACAAGATTAAGACGCATGTCATGATATTTTCTAACCCTATCTCACAACTTACCTTTATAAGCAAGCCATCATATGTACAATATAATGCAATCTAGAAATCTTGCATTTGTAATCATAGCATGATATTTTTGTCATTTATCTTGTGGAATTTATTGTTGTCTTGCAAGTGATCCTGAGGTGTTGAGGAGTTCACCATAAACTCCTAAAACTCTGACATTCCTGCCATTTCTCATTGCTTATCTCACCTACCTCCTTGCACATCCAAACAACCGCTAATGTACAAGGTGATGATGCATCTTCTAGAAGAATTTTTATAGGCATAAAAATATCATTTAATATTGAGGACATAGCTCCATGTGTATACCTAGTGTAAATAAAGAAGATGAATTTTGCTACCATTAATGAGGTAGATAGGATTTCAAACCCTAAGGGACCCTTGCCATTATTTTTTAGGTTAGTTACAAATCATAGGGAACCCTTCTCCATACCTCCCAAGCACATTTTTGCACATGAGGACACAATTTTTGGCATTATTTGAAGGGAAACAAAACTCAATAGCCATGGGAATCCCATCCCCCATACTAGCTTTGGAATGTAGACCATTGTGTAGTTATTGAAACTCTTTTTGAGTTTCTTAAGGTTGTAGAGACGACATTGAAGGATCATCACAAAAATATTCAAAACCATAAATTGAAGCTATTATGAACCCTATCATTTTAGTACACAAATTGGAGGACAAAAACCCTCAAATTCATAGGAGGTCAAAGGACAAAAACTTGTTGACTAAAGGAGTGATTCTCACCTAAAGGTTGCATTCAATCTTTAATGGTGGTGGTTCTTTAACAACATCAAGCTAGTTCAATTTTTAGGTTGCCTTAGGAGTAAGCCATTGTATTTTAATTGTTTTACAATTGTGCAATTGATATTTAGATTATTAGGGTATATTGTTGTACTTTTTGTTGCAAGTGCTATTGTAACTATGTTTTGTAAAGGGAGTTTGATCCCATTTAATGAAAATGAAGGGTTCTACAATTCTATCTTGTTTGTGAACTTAATTTGTAATTCTTAATATTTTTGTGAGCATATAATCATAATTAAATCTAGTTTTATTGGTTCTTACGTAATATATTTCAAGCTACCATCTCTTTTCATTTTGGAACTTGACTTATGATATTAGGGTTTGCTATTATTTGTATAAATGTAATGGTTTGCTAGAGTCAAGTAGGAATTTATTAGGTCTCATCATTTTAGGGTTAAATAAAAAAATTTGAAGCATAATAATAAGCTATTAAAGATATTGTATAAACATTAATTTAATCTAGGGTTCTTGAAGGTTTTAGTTAAATATTTCAGCCATAAAATTAAATAGCTAAAATATTTTCCATAATATTTAGCTTGAAACATTAGAGTTGCTTTTCATGCTAGCCTATGAATCATGGGATTCCTAAAATCTCTAATATATGGTGGAATAATCTCTTCAAGAGATAATAGTAACAAGAACATATGCAACGTTGACAAGAAGCAAAGGATAGTGGGTGGATCTATTGATAGACCTCTTTGACCCACCTTCTTATAATAAAAGAAAGATGTTCCTATAGTAAGGAATCAAACTTCAGTGAAGGACAATATCATTGTTGGTTATATAAAATAAAAAATTCTCCAATAGAGATATATAAAAAATAATACCTTTCTCAAACTTCATGAAAATGGAAGTGTTGAGGGTCAAAACAGCACAACAACATTAAATAGAATATCACTATTCTATTTCTCCTGGAAAAGAAAGACAACACATGGTAATCTAACTCCCAAGGTCCTGGTAATTGGTTCTCAATTATGCTAATATTGCTCAATGGTCAATATAACTATAATGTGTAAGGGGCCTTTGTTGGTAACAAGGAACAGAACTACATGAAATCAACTAATCTACATTTGGGGGATTTAAATAAAGATAAAAAGATAGATCAAAGACTTAAAATAGAAGAACATGAATGAAAGTTCTTAATATCTAGACATGCATATCAATAATGAGTGTTTATTCACCTAACCGCAACCATAGCAAGATGCAATCCATAGGATAAACTATACTACTGCATACATCCATAGTGATAATTCAATACCATCACCATTCACTAAAATTTACTTCAAAATAGATCATTCACTCATCATTAAAACATAGATCAAATAGACATAACAGCAACTTCATTCATAGATAACCCAATGAGATAATCTTAAATCCGGTTTTCTCTATTGGTTCTCATCAAATAGAAAACATTTAGGCATAGCAAATCACTGGAATACAGATTGATTATGAATCATTAATCTTATCAAAATAGGTCCAAGCTTAACAACATATAAATGTATAAAACTGTAACATGTAGCCAAGTTCAACCAAACTTTGAAGTATCTCTGCTAACAAACATAAAATCCTAGAACTAATCTCTATTGCTATCATCAGGTGGCTTATCTTCCCTCAATTAGTCAACCTTTACAAAATAGGGCCAAAAAGTACATATAGTTGTATCATGCACAAGTTCCTCTCAATCAACAATTTAGATCCACAAATCAAGGGACCAGAACTGAAAGAAGGACTGAACTGCTAAACTTGAGTTACAAGGCTGGAGTACTATGTTGCATAAAATTATGATGTCCAAGGAAGAAAGCAGAACTGAAGAGGGAAACTGGAGTCAAGTCCATATCAAAACCCTGCAAAAGAGGAGAGAAGAAGATGTTGTGTCCAGTGAAGAGAGCCAGCTCACTTCTATGTTGCATGCTCAAGGATGTACTCATCATAATTGGAGAACACTTGTTGAAGGATATCTGAATCAGGCCCATCCAACCAATCATCCTCAAATTTAATCCTTTTAAATTCTGCTAAAACTAATTTTTGCACCTCATTCAATTTGATCACTTCTCTTCTAGCAGCCTTTGCTTCTTCCCTGATGTCCATAAACCTATCCAATAACAAATCCTCTCCATCATCTCCTTTTTGCATCACCTCTTCAAATCTACTCCTCCACTTCTCCCTCATCTTATCCAAAGAAATACCCTCCTTGACCGAGGTATCTAGATTGACTAAAATAGCCACAATTGCCTCTAATTCATCAATCTATTGATTCAAATTTTTACTCACCTCTTGAATCTCATTTTTATGCTCATGAATAGACTTGGATTTGTATCCTATTATATTTACAGTTTTCTCAACAAAATCCGCATTATCATCCTCAAGAATTGATTGCTCAAGCAGAATTGACTTAGGTATCTTGCTAATGTCCTTAAGCTTTTTAATATATACTTTATATTCTTCATCCTGCTTGTCTAGACCTTCAACATGTTGGTTCAAATCCCCTACCAACTCAAGTGTTGTTTCATGAACCTTGAAACTACCATTTAACACTTCATCTACCTCTTGATTGAGCTTATCAATCCATCTTTCTAGCATTCCCACTTTACTCCTCATATGCACCAAGTCATCAACTTCCTTCTTTGTCAGTAAGATTGAAAATTCAGGAGCAGCAGCTTGTTGGGAAATTGGAGTTGAAACATCCTTTAGAAATTTATGCAATTGATCCAATTGAGCCTTAAGTTCATCTTTCCTTTGTTTGTCTTTGATCTTGGACTTGGTAGAGGAAGCCACAATATCAATTAAGTTCATTTGTTGATTTCTTGCAGGCCTTCCCAAATTCATCGTGCCCAATTGATAATCAGCTATCTGCATATCATCCTGGTTCTTGTCCACCATTGGTATTGCACACTCAGCAATGATTTCTCTTGTGTCTATAAGTTTGGTGGAGTGAAGAACCCTGGCCTTCTTTTTGGGCCTCTCCTTCTCAATTTCCTTCATCATCTCATCCCAATTGAGAGGTTGAGTTTGAACTATTTTCTTCTTTTCCAAGTCCAACTTTAACCATGTAGGAGTTGTAGGAGTAGTAGCTACTTGTGTTGAAGAAGAAGCAGCAGAGGTAGAAGAAAAAGGTTGGAATATAGTAGTTCCAAGTTGAGAGTCAACCTCTTGCACATTTTGATGTTCTTTTTGTGCCTCTTTTGCAAGCCTCTTAGCCTCTTCTTTGTCTTTTTGTTCTTGCAATTTCTTGGCTTCCAACTCCTTCAAACGTTCCTCTTCCAACTTCCTTTCCTCTAACATATGGTCTCTTTGCCTTTTGAACTCCTCAACATAGTCCCATGCTTCTTTAGACTTCTCATGTAGAGCAAGCTTTGCAGCCTCCTCTCTTTCCAAGTGTTCTTGTTCTTCCTTCTTCCTATGAGCCTCCTCCATAGCCTTAAATTTGGCTTCAAGGGCTTCTTTTTATCTTCTCTGCTTGGCCTTTTCCTCCTCAAGATCATGGATCCTTTGTTGCAAAGCCAATTTATCCCTTTCCTCTTTCATTCTAAGCTCTTGATCCTTTTGTTGCTACTGCTTAGCCAATTCATCAATAGTAGCTCGAGCTTCCAATTCTTGTTGCTTGGTTGACACATCAGATTGTGCCTTAGCAGCATCTTCCCGTTGTTTAGCCAATGCCTCAGCTTGTGCCTTGGCATCTGCTTCCCTTTTAGCATCATCAAAGAGTTTCCATTGATCCTCTTTTGTTAGCACATGCTCAATTCTGGCATCATCTGTTACATCAAGGGAATCCACTACATGAGTTTCTTTGTCAAATGGGGTAGCCTCAGAATCTGTTGCAATATCATGTATTTCTATTTTAGGCTCCTTCTCCTTCAACAACTCAGCTTCTTTGTGGAGGGTTCCCATGGGCATTCCCTTACTTGGTTTCTCTGTAACAAGGGGTTGAGTGGATGCTCCTCCTACAACATATTTTGAAGCATCAACTTCTGTAACGGTCTCCCCTTCTTGTACCTCTGGCAAGTCTTGGGAAACAACCCCCTCTTCTAAATTAGAAGGCATAAACTCTAAGAGTTCCTTAGGATCCATCCTTCTCTCTATCCTCTTGTATCCTTAAGTGGTACCTATAGCCTTCCTCTTTTTGGATGGTTGAGCTTCAAGTTGGTTAACCCTTAAGCTAACCCATTGCATGCTTCTATCCAAGACTGGTCTTGCAACTTGTTTTATATCAATAGACTCCTCAACATTCCAATCCACTAGATCAAGATCTTTGGTACCTATCTTATTTGTATCATATTGGGGATCCAAAGTTACCCCATCATCAGACAATGTCTCTGGAATGTCCTCCTTGATCCCATACTCAACTAGGAGTGGGATAGATAATCTTTCATAATTTATCCTCCTGAGATCATACTCGTATTGCAAATCCATCCAAAAGTCCTCCAATAGATTGAAATGTTTGTCAAAGAGACTAGGAAGCAAAGCCTGCATCTTGTTTCCAGGGTCATAATGCTTCTTAGAAGTGTATAAACCCAATTTTAGATAAATCAACTCATCACAAATAGCCTTAGCTACCACAATGTGTGGACAGATAAACTCACCCAACTTCATAGGGAACTTATGACAACCAGTCTTGTGTTTGGTGCCAAATTTGAAGTTGACATCCAAAGCCTGATAAATGAATTCCATTAACACAACTCTATTATTTCAGCACCTAGGGAGTAAATGGGGATTACCATCAAAACCTCCCAATCTAAAGCAAGTAAATGTGGGGTATTGGATAAACCAGTGTCCCCATTCATTGATGAAGGCCATTGCCTCCCTACTCAATTTGTACCCAGCATCTCCAGTGAGCCTGTTAATGATAACATAAAGGAATGCATCATTAACCCTCCTATAATGTGACTCTGATGCTTGCAAGGTAACTTGATTATAGTGCTCCCACACTTTCTTTTGTCCTTGGGATTCTCCCAATATGCCCACTGTATTCAGTCCTGGAAAGATCCCCATCCTAGCAGCTGCAAAGATCACATAAGAGGTCATGAAGAAACTCTTGGTTTCTCTCACTCTGAGCATCTGATTATGTATGTTCTCTGACACCACCATAGGCCAGTCAAACTATTGCCTGCCATCCAAGATGGTTTGGATAAATGGGAACATCCATTCTTTAAATTGTGAAGCATCTCTTTTCCCAAATACCTTGGCGAGCAGCATGATTATGTCCCCAATATCTTTGTTAAAGTCTTGCCCTTTTAGGCTGGTCAGGAAGCTTAGTTAGAGGCTTCTTCCCTACCCTCATCCAATTCTTGTTCATGTGGGATATGTTGGTTTCTTTGTTGTCACTGTAAAGCTTTAGTGCTTCTACTTCATTTAGTTGCCTAGGATTTTTTGGAACAGGTGCATCAAACATGAACCTGATCATTTGGGTTGTTAAATCAATGATAACATTCCCCTGTGAATCCACACACTGCCTAGTAGTAGGATTGTAGGCCCCAGCTACTGCTAGTATCAATTCCGGACATTGAACAGACAGTGGAAAAAGTGCAACATGTGCCAATCCTGACTGAGCAATCCTCTGTGCCCTTGGTGTAACATCTTCATTAAAAGTTTTATCCACCAGTTCCTCATAGTTGAAAGGGCCTAAGTTGGTATTTGTAATATCTGCCACTCAGAATCAACCTTGCTAGCAGTGAGAGTAGCTTCTTTATGTTTACACCTCAGAGTGTAGGGGAGTTGCTCCACTTTAATCTTCTTCTGCCTGATTCCCTGCCTTGAAGTTTTTGCTAGTTAGCTCCTTTGAGAAGCCTCTTCTGATGCTCCAACATCTTTCAATTTTTTGTAATAAACTCCTGTATTAGATGAACAAAAGTATAAAATCAATTCATCATGTAATACCATCCTCTACTTCCTTAGGATAACTTTCATACTTAACCAAATCTCACTTTCATCAGAAGCGGAATCACAAAAGCATCAGGAACATGAAACAGTTTTCAACACACGGCAGGGTTGGAACCGGAAGCAAGACAAGACCAGAACCAGGGCTGGAACAGAACCAAACCAGAAACTAATCGCTAGTTCCAAGTTCAACCTCCACTCCAACTCGATTCTGCTTAAGGACAAGCGCGAAGACCCAAAATTATCAACGATCAGAAGTGAAACCATTTTAGGAATGAATCTCGATACTAAACATCCTCGGGACAAGTTCGGTCCCTGAGTCTGCTTCTACCAACTTTACCATAAAAAATAGAGCACCTCATTAAAGACATGGTCACATGGATCTAAGGACCTGGGTCACATGATCCAGAAGGAAATGAAAAATAGAAGGGCTTAACCCCCACACCTCAACCGTACAAAGACTAATTTAAACCTAGAGGAAACTATTTTGTAAAGGTCATCGAGCAAACCCTAGTTTACACAATACGTCGACTCAAAAATTTAGGGCATAACAACCCATCACAGAAATTACATATTCGACATGGAATTAAGATCAGAAGGGTTCCCAAATGAATTTTAAAGCATTTAAAGTATAGAAAACCAGGGTAAATAGAAGCCCTAATTAGAAACTAGGGCACGATAAAGCGCACCTACCACGAAAGCGACAGCAACAGAAAAAGACAAACGGAAAAGAAAGAAAACATAATGGACAAACAAAGAAAAATAAGACAAAACAAAGAAGGAAACAAGAAAGAAAGCAAAGATTCATATAACAGAATTCCATGAACGCGCAAAAAAACATGACACACGAAACCTCGAAGATGAAACGACAAAATAGAACAGAAAAAGAAAGAGAGAAAAGAAAACCCTACCTTAAAATGCCCTCAAGGAAAGACTGAATACTTGAAAGGAATCTGCCAACGAACACGCCTCCGCAATCAATTCACTCTTGTCAAAGTTCCTCTAGCTCTGGTTCACTAAAACAACTTAGATAACAAGGATAATAAGCCATTTAACCTTAATTAAGGTTTTAAAAATAATTTTGCGCGTGTGGAGAGCCTGTAATCAATGCAATAAATGTGGTAGGTTGGGCGGAATGAACAATGCAAACAATCAGATAACTCATGTCGATACTCAAGGTAGAGCGAACACGGACCCGAATCTGGAGTGAAACAAGAGAGATTTGATAAGTTCCTCATCTAAATCCAAACCTGGTTCCGGTCCCGCGACAAGGAACCGACAACAGAATGAAACAGGAGTGGGGTCAGGTCCAAAACCAAAACTAGAACTTTTAAAGTACCACGTTCAGTTCCAACACCGATTCTGCTCCCAATAAACCAAGAACAAAAAACAAGACAAACAAAACAACAAAGGGAAGCAGGGTCGGAACAAAAACCGGACCCAGCCCAAACATGAATGAAAGAAAATAACAAAGCAAACGAGCAAAGTAAGAATCGGGACAGAAACAAGAATCGAAACTTTGGAAAAGTTCCAAATTCACTTCCAACTTTGCTTCTGCTTCCGCTCGGGCTTAAACAAAACACAAGGAAAATGACAAACGACTCAAGGAAAGAACAATCCCAAGAGCCCAAAACACGCTGACGGACAACAAAAGGAACAAGGAAAGAAGGTGGACCCAGAGTCGGATTGAAACCTAAACTAGGAACTTTGGAAAACTTCATAATCTAGTTTCGTTCTCGGCTCCGCTTCCAACAGACCAAAAGAAAGAAAGACTTAGGAGCAAAACAAACAACTCCTAAGACCCAAACAAAAACCAAAGACAAATAAAAAAATAAAGGGGGGACCCATTTTATTCCAAAATAATAAAATGGGGTGGTTATGCAAGGCATAATAGGAAGGAGTCAGAGGTACAATCAGGCAAAGGAAAATTTGTAGCCACATAATGGCAAGAAAAATCTAGTTCTAGTTGAAACATCAAAGGATCAGGGAAAATCAAAAGGGGCCATGGAAGAGATCATTGAGCATGGAAAAGATGAACTGGTATTAGAAGAAGAGTCAAATAAATCTGATAAAGAGGTCAAAAAATAAATGATCGAACTTGAATTGGTGATGAATGTAGTCGAGCATAGTCTACTTGAAGAAGAAAAGAAAGAACAACTTGAGTTACAAGAAATGAAGTCATCACTTTCAAGAAGAATTACATAAATCCCTTCTATGGGGATACAACAACTCTAGCCCGAGAAACAAAAACGGTGAAGTTTACCACTTTTAGAAAAGTGTGCATGTAATGCCCAAGCCAACATGCTCTGAACAAAACTTGACATTACAACTTTTTTTGAGACAATGACAACAACGTCGATAATGCAACAATGACATGTCACACTTGCACAACAACGTGCACACGAGTGTCATGTGAACACAATGACACAACAATGAAGACCAGAAAACCTCACCATTGCATAAGCAAGGTGGAAACAACAGAAGACTAACCACTTGTGGGATAAATCCACAACAATGAACATATGAAAAGAGAGAGAGAGAGGGAAACACTTACATGACAATTGATTACTAAACCACGATCGCATTTTCTTGCAACACCACACCAAGATAGGATGAGGGAATCATCAACCTCCAATCCACACCTAGGCACACTAAACAACTCTAAGACAAGGTAAATCCTTCAAAAGAGGTTAGCTAACCAAGAAACACAACTCTCCACTAACTAGAATAATGACAAGTAACTTCCAGACAACCACATGCTTCCCAAGACATCCTATCACAATTTGACATCACATAAGAGGAAGAATACTACTCTATGACACCCCATGACCTATGAGGAATGTGATGGACACCAACAAGGCCAACCAAGAGGGATTACAACATTCCCAAGTCTTCACAAGACTAGGTGCACAATCTCCTTAACCCTAGGTTTGACAACCAGACAACTTTGGAAGGAGGCACGCTAAAGAAAGCAAGAGAAGCCACAAGTTCTCAATGATAACACATAATAACATGCACACAACACCACTAGACCCCTAAGACCATGAGGAACAACTTTCACTTACACAGTTTCTCATACGAGGCTTTGAAACAAAGAAGAAAGATCAAGTCCTAAAATAGAGATATTTGAAAATATTTTTGGAGGTTTCAATGACTAAAACAACCATAACGAGAAAAATACAAGGCATAAAAATTGTTTTTCAGTGGCATTAGGCTTAGAAAACCATTGGCTAACCATAGTTAAGAGGATTAACATTCTATTTTTTGTATGGGAACGAGGCTGCACAAATAGAATTAGATAAAATTTAGAGTTTTTGGCCTACCAAACCAGGGTGCCCCACTAATGACCAGGCCGCCCAAACATGCAACCAGGTCGCCCAACTAGACTTAGAAACTTTTTTGGTCAATTTGGGTCAATTTAGTACAAGAAAAGGTCACCTCGATATAGTACCAGGCCACCCAACTATGAAATGTAACCACTAAATTCATTTTAAACCCAAAATAAATTTTCCTAAGTTCATTTTAACTTTTCAAGACATAAGTACATCATAAGAGGATGATTGTGCTCGAAACCAAAACTAAGACATGTAAATAGGGCTAAAACACTAACATTTACAAATCTTACAATTTGTCTCAATGAGCGGTCCAAATACAACAAAATTATATTTGAATAAGGAAATAAACCATGAATAAGCATAGGCACCTTGCCACATTGATGTTGTCTGACTCCACCATGATCCTCTGATCCCCAATGGTGGTTACCACATAACTTAACCTCATGGAATCAAATGATCCACTCCCACTATGCTAAGAGATAGTCACATGGGCCACAAGCACAACACTCACGCCAAACACATAGGGAGATGGCTTATGTTAGAGTAATCATGCATTAGCTAATAATTAATTAACCTTTAGTTGATTATTAGTATAATTCATTTCATGCACTTAAGCTAAACTTAGGAGTGTTTTTTTATATTAACTGAAGTGAAATTTTATTAGATCATTATGTCTCATCACATAGGATGATGACACTTATCATGATCTAATCCCTTTATCATTTAGGGTTTCTCCTATAAAGCACTCACACTCATTCTACTATCTTTAAGATCTACTTGAAGACTCTTGAGGTTCATTTTTGTAAGTATTTTCTTGTTGAGGCTATAGAAAATCATTATCTACAACTCTCTTTGTGCGGAAGGTGTTTTTTTTATTGTTCAATCTTGTGTCTCATTTTTATTTACAATTCTAACATGGTATCAGAGCTCTTCACAACTATACATACACTTTTTTCATATTTTTCTCCAAGTACATTTTATTCAGTTTTTTGTGTTTTCATATCCTAGTGAATTAATTAGACGTTTTAGCTCTTGAAAAAAATTTGTTTGTGTGGGATGACTTGTTTTAGGCTGTTCTACATGTATTTTCAACATTCTATCTTATTTGGGAAATTTGAGCATCTTTTGCATGTAATTTCTCTTTTGTAGACGCACTAAGATAGAATGTTATTCTGATGTATTTTTTGGGGGATTTTCGCACATCCTATTGTACCTTTTTCACTTGCACTATGTTATAAAGTGTCATGGGTGGGTTGTGAGTTCCTTTGTTTTTCCATCACACCTTTTTCAAGTGAGTGTTCCTTCCATGAAAACATCAAATCCTAGTGATTCTTTCCTCATGCATGTGTTTCTTGTTTGCACACCCTTTTTATTTGCAGGTGCTTTTAGTTGTACATTCAAATGTTCTTTGTCTCTTAATTGCACTTCTTGGTGACACACAGTTTCAATGGACTTTCCTTGGCTATTCCTTTCTACATTATGGGGTGGTTTCTAATGTTGTTTCTAATGTCTCATTGGTTTCACTTTGAAGTGATCTATGTATCTAGTTCTTGTTCCTATATACTAGGTGATGCAACAGTTGATTACCCATGGATTTCAGTGACATGGATCATTTACCATATGGACACTCTTGATTCCTATTTTTGGAGGCGATCTATTTTCACTTGATCAATGTTCTTTAGATTATTGGTACCTGTGCCATTTATATCTTTGAGTTTCAGATGTTTTCCTATGTTTTCCTTTGTTTTCCATTTGATTTGAGTAGTGTCATTGGGGGCATTCATGTAGATTTTATTCTTATCGATCTTGATCATTATCTTTTTCAAAGGAGGTTCTTCATTTTAGCACTATATCAGTCATCATTTGATAGTTTTCTACAGCTTCTTCATGCGTGTGTGACGTTCTTCATGTTCCTATTCTTTTTGGGACACCGTTTTGGAGACTTCTTAGTCCTTTATTTGACTTTCTCTCTTTTGGAGAGGAGTTTTTCTCATATGCTTTTCTCTTTTTCTCAAATTGTGAGAGATTAGATTGTTTGTACATGGGTAACTCATCAGGCCTTATTTGTCAGAACCAATCATTTATTATTTTCTTTTTATACATTGGCTTTTTAGGGTTTTTAGCTACTCCCCAAGTTCATCGTAAGGGAGGATGTTAGAGTAATCATGCATTATATAATAATTTGAATTAATCTTTAATTGATTATTAGTCTAATTCATTTCATGCACTTAAGCTAAAATTGGGATTGATTTTTATGTTAACTAAAATGATCTTTTATTAGACCATTATGTCTCATCACATAGGATGACAACACTTGTCATGATCTACTCTCTTTATCATTTAGGGTTGCTCCTATAAAGCACTAACCCTCATTTTATTATCTCTAATATCTCCTTGAAGACTCTTAAGGTTCATTTCTATGAGTATTTTCTTGTTGAGGATATAGAAAATTATTATTTATAGCTTTCTTTACTTGGAAGGTGTTTTTGTTTATTGCTTGATCTTGTGTTTGTGTTTATTCACAATGCTAATAGCTTACACACACCATACACAATGAAAACACTCCACATATGCATCATATATCAAACAATCATCCAAATCACATAATGGATCCAATACATGTCATCATTTGGTACAATCATAAAGGGAATAACACAATCCACAATGGGAAAACTCACCAATGTCACATCATAAAATCACATTGTGCCAACTCACCAATACCATACAAGGGATCATCCTTGGGAAAAATCACCAAGGGCATAACACATGGGATCCTCATTGGGAAAAATTTACCAATGGAAAAACAACACACACATGGAAGGGAATACATCATCCTTCAGGTACTACTCAACTACACTAGGGTTAGATAATAGAGAGTAAGAGAGAGAATGTCATTGTGGACACTCGCATGGGGCTTAGCGCGAAACTGAGTATCCTATCATATAGATGAGGGTTTTTGATCTTACAAGTCTTATGCTCCATGAGTGGCTTGTCTTTCTTGATCATCCTTAGCCTATACAAGCACTCAAGGCATGAGAGAGATATCCATTATCTTAGTTAATTAATTACCCATGTTTCATTAGTTTTCACTTGTTAATCCAAAAATCCCCATATCGTGATTTCCTACAAGCAACTTAGGGTTGGGTTCACATTGGGAGCCATTCCCATAACTCTCTCTAATACCTACACCCTAAGCTCATCACATCCTCCAACGAATGTGGCACAAAAAACAATGCACAAAATTTAATTTCCTCAAAATTGTCTAACAAGTTTCCACAAGTAATATTTCAATAATTCACGAAATACACTTTCGTTAAAACATTCAAGTTCATCATACTTCATTCAAAATGTTTGAATTTTCACATTTTTGAATACACTAAAACCAAGAAATTTTCCCAAAACCCCATTAAAATTTCTTCAAATTCTTTTTTTCAAATTTAAAAAATCTAAAGATACCTTTTTCTAAATACACCGAACAACTCATTTGTCACATCAATTTCACTTTTCACGCATTTCCCAAAAATTTGGGCATCATAACCCCATATAATTGAAATTTCTCAAAAATTTAACAGAACAATTAAATGAGGAGGGAATTTTACGAAAAAAATTGCGTTGGAAGGTGTCTACACTCCCCCAATCCTATTCCAATATTCAAATTTGAAATAAATTGACTAAACTAATTAAAACAAGAAAAATACCTCAAATTCCTTCAAAACTTGAATTGAAGACCATGTCAAACACGCCAAATAAGAGCCCACACAAACCGGCATACACAATCCCCTACTAATTCTTATCCCAATGAATCTGACCTTATTGAATTTTGACACCAAATGCTCACCCAACCAACAAATCCCCAATTTTTCCAAAAGAGGGCTTTCTCTCTCAAATTTTCTTCACAAATAAACCATAATGAAAAATGAAGTGTTTTTCCCTATTTACCCTTTTTCCAATTTCAAATTAAAACAATTATAAAATTCAATTTTTATTTCCTCAATTCTCAATTTTCCTCAAATCCAAATAGACACATCAATCAATTACTAAATAACATATATCATTTAAATTTATGGAATTTAGAATTCTAACATTATATTTAAATCAAACATAACCTACCATTCCCAACCCATTGAATTTTCATAATTTAATTAAACAATAGCATAACTTCATTTCTACTTTCATTCTATTTTCCCCTTTCCCAAAACACGAAAAATGTTTTAATAACCAACATAGGCAGTCATTTAAATTCTGAACATTTCATTTACTAGAAAATACAAAATTTAAACCATTAATTAAATTAGAAATTCATTGATCATTCACAACACATAGAGATACCAGAATAAATCCTAACTCAAATCTAGTTTCACATAGGGTCAAATATGACATATCATATTTGATTCAAGTACGATCAAGGAATGGATGGGGAGACCCAATGTGACATCTTAGAATTAATCATCATTGGGGAATAACTCATATCTGTGTAGCCAGGTAGAGAAATAACCATGTACTTGTAACCATTCAATGTGCATCAAAGGTACCTACTCAATGTATATATAGTCGAAGCACAACATAATCATCCAATGGGGTTCAATAGCATAAAGCATAAAATAGCATCCACTGTACAATTAATTCCTTTCAAACATCAATAATCAAGATTACATTTAATCACAACATATATAATTCATATCACTAAATTGAAGCAAACTAATATAGCCAAGCATATAAATATACAAAATTCCAACAATCGACATGTTGAGGAGCCTCATCTCAAACATGCGGTGGTTCATACACACTATCTAGAGATATAAAAGTAATCACCAAAAAAAATTACGAGGAAATGGTGAAACTGAAACATTGATCCCACAACTACAAGTTGCCAACAGGAAGGCACTACATCCTCTCCCACTAAAATTAGGCTTACTCTTGGAAGCTTGCACCAAGAAAGGTTAGGTACACCTAGTACACTATCCTTCAAACACATCATACTCACAAGATCAACCCTCTAGAATCTCACAAATTCAAGGTCTCAAACACATGCCACATAACTCTAGAATTGCTCAAGCTAAGTAACCACCACAAAGACCAACAAACTACCTTCACCAATCACCACTACAACTGATGGAAAGTATCGATTACTAGGTCCAACAACCACACAAGACTAGAGGTAACACTACCTCACCTTCATGCTCACTAAGAGCATGCCTCACTTCCAATTGTGACACTCACCACGAGGTTCTCCCTCGAGTACCACATGGGAAAAGCGATTATTTCCTAAGAACACTAGCTTATCCACATGAAACTAGGAACAACATAGGGGTTATAAGAGACAAGCATATAGAAAACTACCTCTGAAAGAGATAACACTCCCAAACAATAAGGATTAGAAACCCCAAAACTCACATGCAACCAACAAGGAAGCAACTGAAAACTAAGCACAAGAGAAAAGCTCAAGTTTTATACTATCATGATGCTCAACTATGACCCACCTAAGGGTTAAACAACCCAACGAGATCATGAAATCATGATCGGAAAGGAAAACAATAACCACTACAAGGCTCAAACATTAAGCACTCATAAAATAATACAAAAGATAGCCAATTCCTCAAACTAGAATCACATCTTCTTCTAGCCTTAAGCTAGGAACACCACTAAACAACCAAGGAGAAACTTTTAAAAACCACCAGGACAACCTCAACTAGAAGCTTAACAAGGATAGACATATAATATAATAAGATACATAATAATATGTTTCGAAGCACTTACTAACACACCTTCATACCCTACACTATGTCAAACATGAGTGTAACTATGGAAATCACATCCCAAATGACATGATATGTGTCTTCATGCTATCAAATGACACAGATTTCAGTGCCCAAGATACCTCAAAAACTATCCAACTAATTCCAAGGAACTAGGAAACATAGTCACAATACCACAACAATCAAGGTCAATACAAGCAAGAGCTCACACATTTGGTGGACTAAATCATACCCAACTATCTACCAGAAAGCAGATTCAGTCATGATGCAAACAAAATTGTCCACACATCCAAACTCACTCAAAGAACATAGAATTCCATAAACAATCTCAAAAGGAGATTTGAATACACTTCACTCAATTTCAACTACAAGGACATTCACATATGTTGAAGCCACTCAAAGCTAGAAAACCATACATGCATACAAGCATTTCACAAAAAAAATGAATACCACACAACATCCACTTTCATTTCATCATGAATGAGAAATTTGATGCAATATGATTCTAATTAACACAAACATCAATACTTAGCACCTTCTTTGTCATCTACTCCCTTGTAAATTCTATCAAGGTTTCATAACAAACATGATAGGGAACAAAATGTAACATAGAATAGGACCAATAATTTCAAACATTTAGAATAGCCACCACAAAGATAAAATACAACCCAAGAGGGTGAATTATCAATTCCAACAATAAATCATAAAATGCATGCAATTAAACAATAAACCAAATGTGACCAAGGGCCACAAACTAGATAGAAGGAAAATTTTGGTGACTAGACTACTCATAAGAAAGTTAAAAATTTAATGTCGATCCATAATCAATGATTAGAGAGTTTATCAATAACCAAAATAAAGCATCAAACTTGGAAAAAACTATTGAATGAACTGAGTGACTAATGTTAGCCACATTTGAGGGAGTAAAAAGATACATGACACCTTGGGCTCGTACAATCTCCAAGGTGTGTTAGAGAGAGTATGCTCAAACACTATTCACCCAATTCAATTAACTATGCCAACAAACCACACTAAGCAAATGCACTTCATCAAAACATGATCACATTATGATGCAAGAAAGCATATGCAGGGTTTACTTTGACATCCACAAATTCTATCCACACAAGGGTAGGACTTCACCCAAGCACCACTTTCACGAGGAATTTACAATTACAATTCAATGAAACAAACATTAATCACATCATGCATCACTACCACATGCTAAAAATAAATAACATCCACATCATTCATAGGGCACATCACAACCAAGGCTCTAAGCCAACCAACATAATACTCCTAAAAGAACAATTTCATTTAACAATTAAACATGCAACCCATGTAAGAGGGAAAATGATGTTGATTACCCATCTAGGTTCTCACAAGAATCCTAGGGATAACATGATTTGGAGGCATAAGTCATTGACCCAAATATCCTATTATGACAATGCAACCTTTCATTCATGCACTAACATAATCACTTCACACATATGATGATACTCCAATAGGAATACAATGTACAATGCATCACAAGAAACATCACCATAGGAATACAAGGAATATGACATACACAAAATTCACTTTCACTGCACCAATCACATAATATAGTTCACAATGCTCGATCATGAGCCAAAACATTAACACCCAATTTCAATCAAAAGCATCCATATACAAACATCCAAAGAGAACACACACGCATAAACAATACCACTCAAGGGTCATTATGCATTCATACTTAACAAAAATCAAGACATCGATATGGAAATCACACATGGAAGCACTTCTTGGCAACTCAAGGGTCTAACTAACCCTCACAAACAAGCATTTCCCAAACATATCACACTAGGGAAAATGGCAACAACACCTACTACCAACAACACACTCACACACGCAAAGACCCAACCAAAACTCTCACACAATGAGCAACACACCAAAGAGTGGTCATTCCCCACCTTAGGATACTCTCAATTAGGGGTATCCTTCCATCCCTATCACATGCAATAGGGTCTAGGAGGCACTCTTCCTCCTCAAAAACACTGCACAGGTTGGTTCACATTGAACCCTCAGAAATGCCACCCAATGCATCCTATGATATGATAATTGAAATAACTATGGATGCAAAATGGTTGTGTGCCATGAGGGACTATCTATAGGATACTCAATCTAGAAAGATAGAATTTATATCTAAGGGAGAAGATATGGAGTTTGGAGGCACCTCTAATGGAACTATTGGAGTAGTCACATATAAAAAGATTTTGTGCAAGGGCCACATTGCTTGGACAATAAGTTTCTTAGCAATGGAGAGCACAAAAACTACTTCATATTTGGGTGAGAAACATGATTTTTTTTTGGGAATTCAAATTTCTTCAGTTCTACATGGTGTGGTGCTCCATAAATATTCCTAGTATAGCTATCAAATAAAATATTCCTACATGTACCATGTAGTTAGAAATGGGTTACAAGATGATCTTTATCACTCTAGATAGTTCTCAAAGATTGATTGGAGAACAAGCCACGACTAGACTTGTGTTTGTAAGAGATGTATACACAAGACATCTTTCAAATGCCTCATGGGTCATACGGAGTTCTTGATCATGTCATCCCATTTGACTACTACCCCAACTAAGGCATCTAATGTGCAAGTAAGGAAATTTATTTTGATAATTTTTTATGATATTTTGTTCCAGATAAGAAAACATGGAAGGACCATATGAGTTACCTAAAATTGGTCAATGAGATTCTAGAGCAACATGCTATATTTTTAGGAGAACCTGAGTGTGAGTTTGATCTCACAAATATTTTATACATTGGTTGTCTCATTGTTACATAATGCATGCAGGTGGATAAGAAGAGGATTCATTTTCTTCTAGCCTATGGATTACTTACTACACCAACCCTATTTAAAAAGTGCTTTAGCCCATGCAATCATAATAGAAGATATGTTGAAGGGTTTTCACTCACAACAACTACCTTAAACAATAAGGAAAAAAAGGGAGCTATTGTAGGGATGGATAGAACACCAAAATGCAATGTCCCCAATTTCTGAATAGTCACCATAGAGCCAATTTAATTAATTAAATATTAAATTGTTCTAAAATAATATTTTGGACTTTTGTAATTAATTAATTAATTAATTATTAAAGTGACTTTATTAAATGTTGTGCTCAAATATTAAATAAACTAATATTGTGCATTGTAGCCTACACATTACAATAGACTGCATAGGTTGAATTTTTTAATTAAAATTTCTACAAATACATATTTTAAAAAATTTAAAAAACTACTCAAATTGTACTTGTGCATGTTGATGCAAGCATTGCATAGTCAATTGTAGAACTATATAGATGGTTCTATGACAAAGGGGGGCCAAAAAATTAAAAGGCCCTAGGGTTAAAGTGTACAAATTTGATGATTTGGTTGTCGATATTTAAGTTCTCGGGCCTTCTAGGTGTAATAAATTGAGATCAAATTTAACCCAAAATGCTTCAAAATTGTAGCTATCTTATGGATCTGGAAATCACCTCCCAAGTTCGAATCCTTAGATATCTAACCTCACATGTCCAATTTGGAAAAATCAAAAGTTTAAACTAATTTTGTTGGACACCCTAAACTCAATGGTGAGCTTCTATTTGCACCAACATGATCCAAAATGAACCTACAATACAAAACCATGAAGAGGGACCCCACCAAATATAGTATTTTTATCAAGTTTTTTATTTTTCAAATCTTCATATGATACAAGAAAAAAGCATACTTAACTCTAAGATTTACCAAGATTTATAACCTACATTTCTCAATAAATATTAACAAGAAGCAATCCCACAAGCTTGATACAATGTAAGAGTTGGTATAGAATGTTCTATACCATGCAAAATTTGGTTGAAGATGTAGCCACCCAAGATCTAAGAGCTTTAATGAAAGCACGAGAGAGAGATATAATATGGGAGAAAATATTATTCTATCAAAGGATGAAAATGATAGATTACTTGCAATGAATTAGAATACAAAGGTAACACCTTGGTTATATAGATCAAGGTGAGATAGGATTGCATAGAATTATGACATGTGTCTTAATCTTATGACTGGAGGCATAAATTGATAACCATCCTGTGTGTGTACTCGAATTAAACTTAAGTAACTAGTATGAATATGACCTAGATGATGAACCACTTCAGTAAAACACCATGTTCACACCAATAGAACATTGTTATTCTCATCCTATTTTCATTTGAATTAGTATCATTTTCCTATTTGTGTTCTTTGGGAGATTCAATTAGTACAATTTCTTTATGAAATTTAACAGTTTGGAGAAGGGATTTGACAACAATAGAGGATTATGAGAAATATTTTAAAAATAGGTCATAGAGAATAAAGGAATAATATTGAAATCTAATGATGGAGGGAAAGGCTGAAAATCATAAGGGAAGTTTCAATAATGAGGATTTATAGGCTTCATCTATGGAGAATGGGTGTGAGAGGTTTGAAAACTTAGTACATGGATACATGCAAAGGAAAAATCTAGTGTGGTAAGAGCACATGTGATAGAGAGTCCCTTAATGATCCAAAACTATGAAGATTGGGTTTTTATGTTATGTTCTATTAGAAATGATTGTGTGATATGGAACTAGGGATTTACACTAGATTAGAGTTGTCAAGAACTGAGAGTTGGAATCAATTGGAGATAATTTAGACTATATTGTATGGGTACTTTTTATCATCTCTAGTGTTTAGATGCATTTTGTCTTGATATTGAATTTTGACAAGACTTTTGGGATAATTCTAGACATGAAAAAAGGTCTGAGGTAGCATAAAACACATCAATATCAAATTTAGGCTAAGAAATAGGTGAAATGAGTCCTAAAACATGCCTTTGGGGATGGGAAATAAAATGAGTGTAGAAACATAAGAAAGAGAATGCAAAGTAGGTAACTTTTGACCCTATAATGTTGAGTATCATGGGGCTTGCTATGCAAGAACTAGATTTTAGGGCTTACTTATGTATTAAGGCTAAGTTAGTAGTGAAACTAAAAGTGATAAAGTGATGGCAATGGATGCTAATGAAGGACGACAATGAACATGGGCATGATTCAATTGTTGATTGCTAGAGTGATGAAAGCTAAGGAATTGTTGTGTTCAAAAGTGTAGTGGGAGTGTGATTTGAGAATGAACGTCACTTGATGGATTGTTGGTCATGTTGACAAAGGATGATTGATTATTGATGTACTTGTAAGAGGAGAACTATTGTTGTACTTTTCTAAATCTCTAATTCGTGATTATTTGATGATGTGCAAATGCCAAGTATGATGATGCCTTTAAAACACATAATCTAAGTAGATGCGTTATTTTTAAAATTTGATGCCCCATACTAATGAGTAACACCTTGGAATGTGAGAATATTAATTTTGAAAGTTGGGGACATGATTGCACCAATGATCATGTATAGGGGATGTGATGGCACTAGTGATCATATATATAGGAAATGATTGTAGTTCCAAACTTCCAATCATGTCAAGAAGAATATATTGATGGGAACTAGATCAAACAAATTCTAAATAGAATGAGATGATCTATTTGAATACTCAATTGAATATTGAGTCAATAAATATGTCAAAATAATCAAGTTATATGTTAAAAATCATGCATCCAAAACACACACACATACAACAAACTTTAAAAAAAACTAAAGGATATACACTTTTCACGTTTAGTATTTTTACTCTTAACTTATACTATAATGTTGCCTCTGATACATTTTTGTTCTCGGTTGATGAGAGTAATCTAAATTTAAGGATTTACACTTTCTTTCGAGAAGTCTCCTGAAAACTTTGGAGTAAAACTGCTTAATTTATAGACATTTTTTTGGCTTCATAGAGCAAGTTAATGGCAAGTACATGAATTCTGAAAAGGCAAGTGATTTAAATAAGTAGATCCAGCCTTAAAAGGGTCGCCTTATGTCATGAAATTGAGGTGGAATCCACTACAATGGAAAGTGGTAGTGAGAACCAGTGCTTCCCCATTTCGACTCCAATACCACCAACCAAATAAGTATTTGGGCTGGCTATAAAATTATTAATATTTGGAATCTTCTTGCTTCATACTTAGCTATAAGTTTATGCTCGCCAGAGCCACCCAAAGATATCAATATTAGTTTTATTTAGAAGTGCAGGCATGGCCTATGCAGTTGCCCGAGTTGTATCAGTTCTGGTTTTATTTTTATGCTCTGCCTCTGCTAATACCAATTTCTCCACTGATTTTGATATTACTTGGGGAGGTTATGAGCACGCCAACATACTTGACAATGGAAGAAGTTTACATCTTCTCCTTGACTACACATCTGGTAATATCAAGATTTGAGTTTTATGCCTCTTATTGTACTGTAGCGTCTCTGTAGAGTTTTCTGAAAGTGGTCTAACCTATTCCATAATAGATATGATACAATCTTCTCTCTTACAGTAATATATCCCAGAAAAAATATTTTACTCAATGGCTGATGTTGTATCTCTGTCGATTCATGCAGGTGCTGGCTGTCAATCCAAGAAAGAGTATCTCTTTGGAAAAATTGATATGCAAATCAAATTGGTTCCTGGAAACTCTGCAGGCACTGTTACTGCTTACTATGTAAGTTTATGTTACCTTTAGTATGCTATTTGAAAATTGTGTTGGGTATTGTATTATTATTCTTAACACTTTTTTTAATTATCAAACAGTTAATTTATATGCTATTTAGGTCTTAAAAATATAACACAGCATGTTAAATTGTGATATTGCTATCAGGATTCAACTGTGTAGCTTTAGGAGTCAAATTCATTGACCCATTTTCATGAGTAGTGGTTCACAAGAACCAATCTCTCATGATAATGAATGGTCCACTTAGCACTCATTGTTTTTTTAGTAAATGATTTATAAGGTGCAGTATTTGTTGGGTTTTTTGTAAATTGGATAGCAAGTTAAATGGGTTTAGTTTTGGGGAAAATTACATGGTTAAACATGCTTGAATTGAAGTAGTTTTGGGATAGGTGATCTCTTGGGAAGTCTCCATGCTTCATCCTTGTGAACATTACCTATATGCAATGAGTGTGAAGTGCACCATTCATTCTCATAAGAGATGGGTTTGTGTGATTCATGAAATTTGGGTTCTAAAAAATTGACTAAAAAACTATTCAGTTGAATCTTGATATTAATATCATAAAAATTTACCTTTTTATCTAATATTTAAAAAACTACTTAAACTTCCAAACAATCAATAACAATTTTACTCCTGATATTGCTATTTGCAGCTTTCTTCACAAGGTCCTAACCATGATGAAATAGACTTTGAATTTCTGGGGAATGTGTCTGGAGATCCCTATATTGTGCACACCAATGTCTTCACACAAGGCCAAGGAAATCGTGAGCAACAATTCTATCTCTGGTTCGATCCTACAAAAGACTTCCACACCTATTCTGTGCTTTGGAGTCTACAACAAGTTGTGTGAGTAGTAGACGTCCTGAGCTCTACAACTATTTTATAAATGAGATAGCAAGTTAAATAGATCTGATTGTAAAGAAAAATTCTTACTCATTCTTGTCCATGTTCCTAATGTGTAGAGTGATAATATTGAACTGTGTTGTTCCAGATTCTTAGTAGATGGAAGTCCAATTAGAGTGTTCCATAACAATGAGGAGGTTGGTGTGGCATATCCCAACAAACAGGCAATGAGAGTGTATTCAAGCCTTTGGAATGGAGAGGAGTGGGCAACCAAAGGAGGGGTTGTGAAGACAAACTGGAATAGTGCTCCCTTCGTTGCATGTTTCCGCAGGTTTAAAGTAGAAGCCTGCAAGCTTAAAAAGAATGCCTCCCCTCTGTCTTGTAGTGTTGCTTCTGAACACAAATGGTGGAACCATGTTGATTTTTGTAGCTAGAAAAGTGGGATATGGATTTGTTTTAAAGCAACTCAAGATTAGATATGCTTTAAAACAATTCGAGTTGGATTTTTAGCAACAGCAGGATTTTTATTCTTTAAATAGAATGTTTCTGAGTTTGTGAGGATAAGATAAATCCAAGAGTGGGATTTTATTCTTTAATAGAATGTTTCCGAGTTTGTGAGGATAAGATAAATCCTAGAGTGATTTTATGTGTAAATAAAGCCAAAGAAAGCAAGGAAAGATTCTTTCCTTGCACGCTAAGTAAAGCAGCTAGGCTCTATAAATGCAAGATTGCTGTAGCAAACTCATATTGTATTTTCGGAAGAAAAGTTTGCTGTTAGGCTGAATAGAAGATCCAACATTTGCAGGTTTTTCCCCACATTGGGGTTTCCTAGGTATATCTGTGTTATTGTCTTTTTGTGTTTGGCCTTATGTTATTTTTTGCTTCCGCTGTTATTAGTTGTTAATTAACCCAGTTGTATTAATTGTTATAAATTAGATTTCTTTCTGTGAATTTATTGTGCAATTAATCTGTTGCTGGGTTATAGAAATTAACATGGTATCAGAGCTCTAAACTCTGAATACGAAGCCAAGATTTGTAACGCAGATTTCAAGAAAAAAAAAGTCTTCAGATTTTCATCTCCAGTTCTTTTGTAGCTATGGCAACCAGTGTTCGATACGAGGACAGGCTCGAGGGTGCGTCTAACTTCTTGCAGTGGAAGGTTCGGATTACATCTGTTCTCAAGGAGAACAGGCTATGGATCTATGCTAGCACAGAAGTGACTCCACCAACAAATGATCCTGTTGCCTTAGATTCGCATGAAGTCAAAGAGGCCAAAGCTCAGAGGATTATCCTGGATGGAGTAAGAGATCATTTAATTCCTCATTTATCGGGGAAAGACACCGCCAAGGAGATGTGGGATACGCTCACAAAACTTTATCAGAGCGACTATCAGAGTCGTAAGATGATGCTCAAGGACAAATTGCATAATACCAAGATGTCCAAAGGCGAGAGTGTGACCTCTTACTTGTCCAAGCTGACACAGGTCAGGGATGAGCTTGCTGCTGTTGGAGAGACGATTAAGAAGATGAGTTGGTGCGTATAGCCTTGAATGGTTTTTCAAAGCACTGGGAAGTGTTTGTCAAGTGTGTTGTCGGCAGAGATCGGCTACCTGATTGGGCAAGACTTTGGGATGATTTTGTTAGGAGGAGATCCGTGAAGGTGCTCATCGAGGAGATCAGACAAAGAAGGGTCAAGATGAAGAAAATCTTGCTCTTGCAAGCAAGGGTAAGAAGAAGTCCAATAAAGAGCAATCGGAAGGCTTCTTCTTCCAAGAGTGGGAAGAAGAAAGATCTGAGCAAGATTAAATGTTTTTGCTGCCATCAGATGGGTCACTATGCTAGTCAATGTCCGAATAAGAAAAATAAGGACAAGCAGAAGAAGCAATTTGCTGCTACAGCAGAGGTGGACGAGTTTGCATCACGATTTGAGAATGAGTTTTCACTCATTGCCTGTCTCTCAAGTTCAATTGCCAACAGGGTATGGTATATTGACAGTGGGGCTTCTCGCCACATGACGGGAGTCAAAGAATGTTTCACCAAGTTGGAGGAGAAGAAGCTGGATTTCTATATTGAGCTCGGAGACAATGCCAAGTACCATGCAACTGGTATTGGCACCGTCAAGTTTCAGAGGGAGTCTGGCAAACCTTTGTTGGTGGAGGATGTGTTGTATGTCCCTGGCATGACAAAGAATTTAATCTCAGTTTCTGCCTTGGAAGACAAGGGTTACATGTGACCTTTGAGAGGGGAAAAGTCTATATTCGTCCCAAAGATTCCAAGATTGCAAAAGTGATTGGTGTCAGGCATGGCAGCTTGTTTCGGTTACAGTTTGAGCCAGCACATGCGTTGGTTAGTAGTTGTAAAGGGATAGGAGAATTGTGGCATAGGAGGATGGCTCACCTTCACTATGGAGCACTTAATATTCTTAAGGAAATAGTGACAGGGCTGCCTGAGATGAAGACAGAAAAGCATGAGGTGTGCAAGGGTTGTGCTCTTGGGAAATATGCCAAGACCAGTTTTCCAAGCAGCGACACTAGATCCGAAGGGATTTTGGATCTTGTACACTCAGATGTGTGTGGACCTATGTCAACAACATCCTTGAATGGATATGAGTATTATGTTACCTTCATTGATGATTTCTCCAGGAAGACGTGGATATATTTCATGAAGAATAAAGATGAGGTCTTTAGTAGGTTCAAAGAGTTTAAGGCTCTCGTGGAGAACCAAACTGGGAAGAAGATCAAGATACTGAGGTCTAATAATGGAGGCGAGTATACCTCGAATGCCTTCAAAGATTTCTGTGCTCAGGAAGGTATCAAGAAAGAGTTGACAGTTCCGTACAACCCTCAGCAGAATGGGGTTGCTGAACGGAAGAATAGAGCTATTGTTGGAGCAGCCAAGGCCATGCTTCATGATCAGGATCTGCCTTGGTTCTTATGGGCAGAAGCTTGCAACACAGCTGTGTATTTGCAGAATAGGAGCCCTCACAAAGTGTTGGGAAAATTGACTCCAAAAGAGGCGTTCACTGGTAAGAAACCAGATTTGGGGCACATTCGCATCTTTGGATGCCTTGTGTATTGTCATATTCTTGTTGAGAAGAGAACCAAGTTGGAACCTACTGCAGAGAAGGGTATCCTTGTTGGGTACAGTGAAACTTCTAAGGCTTATCGGGTTTACATTCCTGCTCTCAGGAAAATAGTGGTTCGCAGAGATGTGAAGTTTGAGGAAGAGAGGGCTCTTCAGAAGTCAAGTAACTTGATGAATGAGGAGGAACAAACATCCACAGTGGAGGTAGCACAAATTCCTCAAACTTCAGTCACACAAGCTGGAGAGCAGAATAAGCAGGATGATCAGATAGAGGAACAAATAATTCCTCAACCTCAGATTCCTATTAGTGAGAAGAGGAGAAACAGGGCAGCTGAGCAAACATTAAGAGAGGCTCAAGAATATGTAGGTGATCCTCAAGATTCAGTCAGACAAAAAAGGGCTCCCAGACGTTATTCAGATTATGTGGCACTTATGAGTGAATTAATTGAAGTAGAGCCTTCCAGCTTTCAGGAGGCATCCAAGCACCAAGTGTGGAGAGATGCCATGGTGGAAGAGTATTCTTCCATCATGAAGAACAGTGTGTGGGAGGTAGTACCAAGACCAGAAGATAAGTCTGTGGTGGGCTCGAGATGGTTGTATAAGATTAAGCATGCTGCAGATGGTAGTGTGGAAAAGTTCAAAGCCCGGTTTGTGGCTAAGGGGTTTTCTCAGAAGGAAGGAGTCGACTATGATGAGACTTTTGCTCCAGTAGCCAGGTACTCATCCATAAGAGCTATCATTTCTATAGCAGCACAGATGGGTTGGAGGATTCATCAGATGGATGTAAAGACGGCCTTCCTCAATGGGGTGATTGAGGAAGAGATTTACATAGAGCAACCAGAAGGGTTTGAAGCACATGAGAGGGATTCTCATGTATGCAGGTTGAAAAGAGCACTGTATGGACTCAAGCAGGCTCCTAGGGCGTGGTATTCACGTATTGATAGTTACTTGCAGAGTGTGGGCTTCATCAAGAGTGAGGATTCGAACCTGTACTATGTTCAGGTGAAGGGTGAACTTCTCATATTGTTGTTATATGTTGATGACCTATTTCTCACAGGGTCAGAGGAGCTCATAGCACATTGCAAGCGGGATCTTGCAGGAGAGTTTGAGATGAAGGACTTGGGGTTGATGCATTACTTTCTGGGATTGGAGTTGTGGCAGAAAGAGGGAGAGATCTTCCTTGGACAAGGGAAGTACTTAATTGATATCTTGAAGCGATTCAGGATGGAAAATTGTAAGCCTATGTCAATGCCACTTGTGACCAATTGGAAGAAGATTGATGCTTCCAGATCAGAGGCAGTGGACCATACTTTATACAGACAATTGATAGGCTCTCTTATGTATCTGGTCAACACCAGGCCAGACATTTGTTTTGCAGGCCAGTTTGGTGGAAACCTAATGTGTGCACTGGATAGCAGCATTTTTGAGAATATACAGATTATGGCTGAAGTATGTTCAGCAGGATGGAGTGAAGCTCAAGGAGTTTACTGATGCAGATTAAAAAAATCTGGGATCGAAAGAGCACTTGTGGAGTTTCATTTGGGATCGGAGCAGCCTCTTGGTACAGGCCAACAGAAGTTTGAGAGTTTAGTATATGGCAGCTGGCTAGTGAGGATATTTGGCTTCGAAACTTAATGCTCTTTAATCAGGAGTTGGATCCTATAGTCATTTACTGTGATCATCGAGTTGCATCAAACTCTCTGAGAATCCAGGTTTCATGACAAGTCAAAGCACATTGAGATCAAGTACCACTTCATCAGAGATTGTGTGGAGAAGGGGATAGTGAAGCTCAATTACATTCCTACGGATGAACAAATAGCAGATATCCTGACGAAGGCCTTGATGAAGAGCAAGTTTGAATTCTTCAGGGACAAGTTGGGTGTGTGCAGAACACTTTCCTCGCTAAGAGGGAGTGTTGATTTTTGTAGCTAGAAAAGTGGGATATGGATTTGTTTTAAAGCAACTCAAGATTAGATATGCTTTAAAACAATTCGAGTTGGATTTTTAGCAACAGCAGGATTTTTATTCTTTAAATAGAATGTTTCTGAGTTTGTGAGGATAAGATAAATCCAAGAGTGGGATTTTATTCTTTAATAGAATGTTTCCGAGTTTGTGAGGATAAGATAAATCCTAGAGTGATTTTATGTGTAAATAAAGCCAAAGAAAGCAAGGAAAGATTCTTTCCTTGCACGCTAAGTAAAGCAGCTAGGCTCTATAAATGCAAGATTGCTGTAGCAAACTTATATTGTATTTTCGAAAGAAAAGTTTGCTGTTAGGCTGAATAGAAGATCCAACATTTGCAGGTTTTTCCCCACATTGGGGTTTCCTAGGTATATCTGTGTTATTGTCTTTTTGTGTTTGGCTTTATGTTATTTTTTGCTTCCGCTGTTATTAGTTGTTAATTAACCCAGTTGTATTAATTGTTATAAATTAGATTTCTTTCTGTGAATTTATTGTGCAATTAATCTGTTGCTGGGTTATAGAAATTAACAAACCAAGACACCCAACAAGAAAGGCTAAAATGGGTGCAACATAATTATATGATTTACAATTACTGTGCTGATATAAGAAGATTTCCTATGGGTCTTCCCCCTGAGTGCAATGCACTTTAAGACCTATATGACAATTAAAATATTAATATATGTTGGGTGCGGGGTGGGGAGACAAGGTGGGGGCTAATTCAATGGGTTAAAGCATCTTGTTGTAGGCAAGAGGTTACAAGGTCTAGTATAGATTTCTAAAATACATTTATTTAAGAAAATGTTGACAAATGTCAATTAGAAGCTATTATATTTACTTAAAATTAATTTTATTTTATGTTGAATAATTTTTTTTTACTATATATGTGGATACATAAATTTTATTGTATTTTTACCAAGTTTAAAATTTTATTTGTGTTTTCCTCTATGTTTTTAGTTTGGTTAATAATTTAATTATTTAAAGATCTTCAACTTGTGCCGTCAAATTTTCAAAAAAATCTCAAATTAACAAATCAAATTATTTTCTTCATTGACTCATAAACTTTTTAAAAAATTGATAAACCTTTAAATTTTAAATTTTAAAAATTATAGGTCTTTCCTTTCATTTTTTGAAATATTATATTTATCATTTTATATTAATATTGATTAACGTTTAAATTTAAACCTAAAAAATTATAGGTCTTTCCTTTCATTTTTTGAAATATTATATTTATCACTTTATTAATATTGATTAACCTTTAAATTTAAACAAAAAATTATAGGCTTTTCCTTTCATTTAATATATATGTTTTGTTTTACATGTTACTTATTTTGGAAATATTATGCTTATCATTATGTCAATAATTATCAAATTTAAAGTAAAAGGTAAGAGTTTTTGTTAACACATTCTTGCCATTACACTTCACTCCTTACTACCATTGTATAATGTCTCTCGACGTTAATAAATAGACTTTTTATAAAAAATTAAGTCTAATGAATATGACAATTAATTAATTTAAGAGTTGGTATAGATTATATAAGAGAATTTTGAAAATAATAAAAATAAATGCACTTAACTAATTTTGATGGCTAGTAGATAGATGTTTGTTGTTTTGATCATACTTTTTAAAATGTAACTTATTATATGCATTGGAAGTAGAACAATGAAATTTGAACTAGATTGTTCTCAAATTTTGGTGGATTGATCTTATGTGTTGTACAACCAACTTTGATTGTCATGGATTTGAACTTCAATGTAAATATAACTTTTAACATGCAGGAACAAACTTTCTAACACTAGATAATGTGACATGTTTCACTATAATATTTATTTTTTGTCGATTGCTAAGGACTAGTGGTATTTGAAAATACCTTAGGTGTAAGAATAGAGACCCAAAACAATCTCACAAAAATAAATAATAACTCATTATCTCATAAGCATGGAATAAAAATGAAACAACTTCATTAGATAAATAAATGTCATAACACACCCTCATATGTATAGTGCATAATCCGAGCAAAAGCACATAATATATGATATACAAAAGTACAACTCTTGATCTCATGCCATTAAGTCAAGTAATTATACAATCTTGAAGTATAGATACAATCAATGATATAACAATGATGTGAGGACACAAATAATATAGTCTCTAACCATCACCAACCCTCATAGTCATCCATGAGTCAAGAGACGATTTCATGGCTTAGGTACTTTTCCACCCAACCTGAAGCTAATGCTTCCCTAAAATTCTTCCTAACATGAAGAATACTCAACCTTGCATGAAATCCCTAGCAACTTGGAAACAAATAGCAGTAGGGAATCCTGGAGCAACCTGATATATCTACATGCATTTCTAACACATGAGCATGCAATGTCCTACTATCAGGATATGACAAAGAAACATATCAATATAATTTGTTAGGTAACATTCATCTATTTCAATGAATACATGGTTTTGGCCAAAGCACTAGAATAAACCGATATATCTCGAAAAGAGGATCGACCTTCTTTATTGGTCCATATTTAGCACCCTATCTCGGAAGGTAAACCAAATCACACATAGAAGAAAATAACATTCATGCAAATAATTATATAAATATCTTTCATTATTTCAATCTTTCATTACATAATTGATGGTAAAATATGTATTTGACATGCAACTTGACTATTGACATGCAAATTTACATTTGACATGCAACTTGACTTTTGATATGCAAATTTGATCTTTATTGATATTTCTTAATTTATGCAATAATTAATATACATATATTTACTAATCTCAATTTCATGCACAATATTTAGTGTACATGCAATGCTAACTCAATTTCATGCGATATTTGAAGTAAGTGTAATATTATTTTCATTTTCATGCAATAATGACTAATTTTAATGTCTTGCAGGTTTAACCATAAAAAATCGGTCTCTAACATGTGGTGCATACTTGTACTATTATACATATACATATAGTTGATATGCAAATTTATAATACAAGAATTAGACCATAATAGTATATATATAATCTGATTTTTATACTTTCACTAAAGAATCTTCATTGTAGATTTAAATTGTTTACCAGTTTGACTTCATGCAAAATTAAGGTTCAATTCTATTAGTGCAACATTCTATAAATGAACACAAATGTCACCCTCAATTTTTCTAAGTTATGTAATAATATTAATTTCTTCATTCTAATGAATAAATTTCTATAACCTTTTATACGGATATAAGTGATATGCATTTGATTGATTACGTTAGATTGCACATGGAAAAAATTTATATTTTCCTATATACAGTTGTATATTTTCCTCTTCCTCTAATAATTTCACAAGAAATTATGTGTAATAGTATATATATATATATATGAAGGTTTAATTACAACCATATATAATAGTATATATATTTTAAACCTTTGATGTGTTTTAACAAAAGTTTAGATATTAATGTCCACTAATTATAGGAAACCTAGTTTATTCGGGCATTAGCGTACTTTAGCTCATCCTGAAATCAAATGCATAAATGGAATGCAATCATCTACTTTAACTTTGCATACCTTCACATTGAAAAGCTTTGTCATTCAATATGAGGATGCTATGCCATATTGTATATTTTCCTTGATTATAAATCTATTCATCAAATTGGTCAATATTGTTCTCATAGTATTCATATCTACTTAAAGAGATTACAACACAATTCAAAGGATCATGAGGGAGAAAGCATGAATCACAACATTATCATCAATAATTTTATTCTCAAGAGTTTTGGTGTGTACTTTCCTCATGTTGTTGTGGTCTCTTGGACTAATTTGTGTTGTATAGCCTATTGTGCAATCTTTGTCCCTCATTAAAGTGTGGGGACACATGTGAGGATGGAAAACCTTTCTTATTTTGTGTTGCCTTATAGGAAAAATCTTTCATGGCTCTTATTAACTTATCTTTAATTTATCCTCAATTAAGAGGTGATTACTCAATACATTCCTATATGGTTGTGATAACTTTGCATCAACCCTCTTCAAATGTTTATCAAATGCCCTCATATTGCTCTTAATTTTTATGGTAGTTGCATATTCTTCTCTAAGCATTTGAGGATCTTTATTAAGAAACACCCTATATTATAATCAAAAGAACTAAAATGCAATGCAAGCCACATATATTCATTAGGTTTGAGGTGTTGGGGTACCTTTTTGTGGTGAGGATGAACTTGTTGTTGAAGTTTGTCGCCATCTCATTGATGCTCTTCTTAATAGTGGTGAGCTCATGGATAGTGAATTTTGGGTCAATCATATCCCCATATTGCATTTTAAATGCATCCATGAACTCCTCCCAGGAAGAAATATTATCATCAAGAATATTCTTGAACCACTCTCTAGCACTCTCCTCCAAAGAATGTACAAACAACTTCATCATCATATTCTCATTAAATTCAATTTCATACTCATTAGTGATGTTAATGAAATACCTTAGGTACTCCTCCCATAATTGTATTATTGCCTTAAATTTTTTGGATGTTTCCCCAAATATCATTGGGTAGTCGAGAATGCATGTTGTGCATATAGTACACATGCCCCGTTCGGAATGGGGACCCTCTCTTTTCATTTCGTCAGGTCGCTCATGCCTTCACCTCATTTTGTGTGCCCCTATTTTTGAGTCCTAAATGGTCGAGGAGTCTTAGAGATGTCATCTTAAGTTGACCAAGTTTCACCGCCTTCAAAACCTTCTAGTCTTTAGCCTCTGCAGAGTTCCCTTGGCAGTTTTCCTTCAAACATTGAAACTGTCATCCTTCACGCTATGCGGGTCTGCCCTTGCAGGATGCCCTATGCGAAATTTTGTCAGTTCACTGTCGTGGCAAACGGCCGACTCAACACATCTACCTGATATGCGGGACTTGTGGCCTTCATTGCTGCTTCCGTTACCAACTTGCCAAATGGCCAACTCATGGGTGTCGCCCACTATGCGAACCTCATTGTTCCCACTATCGTCTCTTTTGAAATGTGTGTCAACCACCTCCAGCAACCTCCATACCAGCATTAATGGCGAGCATTTAATGCCTAAATTTTTATAAATAGGTGCTCTGATGGGTCATTTTCACTTACATTCCTCTTGCAAACTTGTCAAAGCCCCCAGACACCGCTACCTCTACGCCCATGAACTCTAGCTGTCGTCGATGCATAGCCAACATTAGATCCTTCATTGATTTCTGATGGGTCCACCAAGTAGGACCTTCGCCGCCACTTGTTTGTGGGTTTTTCTTCATTTCTACAAAATTATTAAAATCCTAAGAACTAAAAACCTTCAAACTAGTGAGAAAATACCACAGTGAGCAAAACCCATGTCCCAAAAAATTCAAAAATCCTTCAAAATTGGCCATAGAAAACTAGGCGAAACTTAGGCCCTTTGTCACTGTTCTTCAACTAGAGCCATCATGTCCTGCAAGACCACAAAGCGCATGTTGTCATTGTCTCAATCTTCAAATGCCAAACTCCAAATGGCGGCCATCATCCCCTTCAGGCTTGAGTATGCAGGAGGGCACTTCCTCATTGTCATCACCGTTCAAACTTAAACAAAAATGATGAGTTAAAACGAGAGCTTTTCACCCCCGTGGGTCCACGAAGATGGGCCTCTACTTGCAGTTCACTTTTTGAGACTCGTCATTTCAAATGGCAGATCTACCTGGGCCTCTCGCCTTGTGGGTCCCACAACGTCTTTGTCCGACCACTAGTGTGTGTTCGAGCTTCATCTACGGGTCATATTATGCACACTTCCCTATCTTTTCGCCGATGTTTAAAGATTGTTTACAAATGGCAAAGTCTTTGGCTCCTTCTGTTGTGCAGGTCCCACCCCAGCCACCTTCGTCTAACCCTTAGGGCCCAAAACGGCTAAGTGTTGACTCTTTTGCAAGTTGCCTATTGCGGACTTCTGTTTGTGGGCCTCAATCGCTTGTTCGCCATCCAAGACAGCCTCACTTTTCCATCCATCTGCCTAGTGAACCCCACACTCACCACATCTGCCTAAGCTTAAAACAACCAAATTTATCCTTGCGGACCCACTGATGCAGGTTGTCGCTTCCTCTTGATCGTCATTTCAAAGCATCTAATGACCTTCGGCCTTCTGCTCTGCAAACCCCGATGCTTGCTTTTCTCCCCAAATGAATTAAAAGACAATAAGTGAAGAAGAATTTGATGTGGGTGGTCACTCGTGGGACTCCTTGACATCGTCATTTTAGATAGCCTAGTAAAGCTCATTGTCTACCTTACGAGACCCACATTCCCTACTTTCATTTGGTCAATGATTAATGAATAAGCTTCTGTCGAGGACTCTTGCAGACCCGACGATGCAGGCCGCCCTACACAGACCACCATCCTCTTTTTGCTGCTCTGAACATTCGACACCCAGCGTCCTTCTGCAACTCCTCACCCGTACTTTATCAAACAGAATGAACTTTAGAAGTGAAAGGGTATCATCCTTCCCTGGTGTGACTCTTGCAATGCAGGACACTGCCTTACTCTTCCTCTACTACTACTTCTCCACTCTCTTCTTCCTCCATGTCTCCATCAACAATGATTCCATTGGCCTCTGCAACAACTATGCCTACTCTCACTCTCCCAAAAGCTTTCACTAGGCATATGCAAAACATACCAATGGAGCTTTCTAGAGTATTAATGAACCCTGTAGTGCAAGCTGCCCTGGCACAAGTTGTCACTAGCCTCCCTATCCCTCCTCCTCTGACTGAACCACCTACGATGGAGGAAATAATCCAAATGTGCTTTGATGGATCCAAGTCCAAACAGGGAGTTTGAGCTGGATTTGAGCTTATCAGCCCTATGGGTAAGACTTACTTTGCTGCTCATAGGCTTCAATTTTATTGCACAAATAATGTAGCAAACTACAAAGCATTGGTTCATGGTCTCCTAATGGTCCTAAGAAAGAAAGTTAAAATGTTGCAAGTCTTCGGTGATTCAAAATTAGTAGTAAAGCAAGTTAGGAAACTGTATTCTTGCCATGATAGAAGACTAGCAAATTATAAGCATGGAGTTTGGAACCTATTAGAAAGCCTAGATGCCTTTAATATTTAGCTAATCCCTTGTTCCCAAAATTATACTGTCAATGACCTGGCCCAGGCAGCCAACACCCTTCAACCACTGTCGTTGTCTGGCCTGAAAAGGTTCACTGTTGAACTTACCTCCACCCCATCTATATCAAACAATGTTACCCATTTTCAGGTGTTTAATGACGACAAGCACATTTTGGATTTCATCACCAGTTCCAATGTGTTTGTAACTTAGATAATTGATGAGACTGAGCTCAAAGAGGTTGAATTAGATATAGAAGGGGTCATCAAATTCAAGATGAACACTATTCCAAGGGCCATGGTTCAGCTTGAACAAATATTTGACTTAGATCATATTCAAGACCAAGATCAACAGGCAAAGAAGGATTCCATCAACAATTAGTGTGACACTCACAATCTTGGAACAACCGAGGAGGTTAAAAATGTATTCATTGGCAAAGTCTGCACGTCAGAAGAAAAGAAAGGAATCGTTAATGCTTTGTGAAAGTATCATGATGTAGTTTCTTGGAGCTATGAGGATTTGAAGACGTATGACACCTCAATCATCACACACACTATACCTCTCAAGCTGGATGTAAGACCATTCTGACAATGACAATGTCCTATCAATGCATTGCTAGAGCCCATCATTTATAAGGAAGTGTAAAAGTTGCTATTAGCCAGGATCACATTTCCAGTCAGGCACCCCACATGGGTGGAAAACCTAGTCTTGGTTAGGAAAAAGAATAGAGAGATCAAATTGTGTGTAGATTTCCACAATTTGAACAAAGCTTCAGAGAAAGACAATTATCTTGTGCCCTCATTGGATGAGGTACTACAGATCGTCAATGGTTCTCAAATGATGTCCTTCCTAGACAGGTACTCCAGGTACAACCAATTAATGGTGCAATACGAAGATAGGCATAAGACAACATTCACCACCAAGTGGGGAACCTTCGTGTATAAAAGAATGTCATTCATGCTCATCAACACTAGTGCAACTTTCTAGCATGCCATGGACATAGCCTTCAAAGATCTGATTGGGAAATGCATAATCATCTACATGGATGATCTCACCATGTTCTCAAAGAAATGAGGTGATCATATTTTTTATTTGTGCAACATTTTTCAAAAGTGTAGAGAATTTGGGATTTGCCTTAATCCAAAGAAGTGCATCTTCGAGGTTACAAAAGGTAAGCTACTTGGACATGCTATTTCATAGTGAGGAATCTCCATAGACCTTGAGCGTATTCAGTCCCTCTTGAATATTTAGCTTCCAGACAACAAGAAAGAATTGAAATCTTTCTTCGGGAAGATAAACTTCATCAAGAAGCTCATTACGGGCTTTGCTGAAATAGTCAAGCCACTCAATGCCATGTTGAAGCAAGATGCTAAAATTGAGTGGACTCCAGAGGCAAAGCAGGCCTTCAAGGAAATCAAGAAAGTAATTGTTGATGCACCTATGCTAGTCAACCCTAATTACTTGAAGCCATTCTACATTTACTCATTTCCTTCAAATCATTCATGTGCCAGCATATTGACTCAAAAGGATGACGAGGGGAATGAGCACTCGATCGCCTTCATGAGTGCTCCCTTAAAAGATGTTGAATTGAGATATCACAATGTAGAAAATCAGGCATATGCCTTAGTCAGGGGAGTTAAAAAATTTAGACATTACATCTTGTAGAACAAGGTGTTTTCCATCATGCCTGACCCAGCAGTGAAGACATTTCTAATGCAAAGTGAGTTAGGATAAAGAAGAGAAAAATGGGTAACCTTGCTCCAAGAATATGACATGGAGATTCAACCAATGAAATTAGTAAGAGGGAAGGCCCTCACTCGAAAAATAACTGAAACACTGGCTGAAGCAGGACTAAACTCACGGTTACCCAGTATCAACTTGAAGATGTCTCTCGGAGAGTGGTATGACAATATCATCTACTATTTGTTGTACAATAAGTGCCCACCTCTTCTATAGGGAGTTCAAAAGCATGATCTCCACCTAAAAAGTAGCAGTTACATGTTGCGAGGGTCTATGCTTTATAAGAAGAATCATGAAGGGATCTACCTGAGATGCCTTGGAAAAGAAGAAGCAACAAGAGTGTTGAATGAATTTCATGATAAGTTTGGTACCGATCATGGGTTTGGTCCTTCCACCACTCATCAAATCCTACAAGTGGGATACTATTGGCCAATATCTTCAAGGATTCACATAGCCATGTTCGTATGTGCCACATCTTCCAGACCACCGCAACCAAAGAAAGAAATGTTGTTGTTCCACTGCAACCATTCTTGGAGGTAAGATCATTCGCACAATGGGATCTCGACTTCATCAATCTGGTAAGCCCACCATCTTATGTGGGTCACAAGTACATTCTAACCACCTTTGATTATTGTACTAGATGTATAGAAGCCACTGTATGTAGGCAATGTACCATAGAGGTGGTTACTATTTTTCTTGAAAGCTTTGTTTTAAATAGTTTCGGTTGCCCGTACGCTTTAGTTTGTGACTTTCTCCTCGCTCAAATTCGCTAGTTGGGCCTTTGACTACGGCATTTCCTTCAAGTTCTCATCCAATTACTATCCCCAGGGTAATGGCCTAGTTGAATCCACAAACATGAATTTAATCACCGTGATCAAAAAGCTGCTCAATAGGCATCCCAAAGATTGGCACACCCAACTTCATTTTTCCCTTTGGAAAAATCGTACATGCCACAAGGCTTCCCTAGGTGATTCCCCATTCCACCTTGTTTATGGCTTGGAGACTGTGCTTCCTGTCCACCTCAAGATCCCCACCCTCCAATTCATCAACACCTTTTACGAAGAAGGGGATCGATGAGAAACCCACTTAGCTGAATTGCTCCACTTGGAAGAAGTGTGTGACCGCGCTATTGAAATTTTTTCCAAACATCAGGGTGTGGTCAAAGGATGGTTCGATCGACGAGCCAAAGTAAAGGCCTTTAGAATCATTGATTTGGTCCTGTGTTGGGACAAGGCCCATGAAAAGAAAGGGGGACATGACAAATTTGACAAACTCTAGCTTAGCCCCTTTCAAATTTCTAAAATCTTAGGAGATAATGCTTTCCACTTGAAGACCTTAACTGGTGAAGATGTCTCGTTGCCTGTCAACGAGCAACACCTCAAGCATTATTTCCTTGCCTGAGCTCTTTTGAGCTAACTCTCTGTAAATACTTGTATATAGGTTAGTTTAGGTTGCTTTTGTTCTATCATTTTGTTGTTTTGTGTCACTTTCATTTTTCTCATTTCCTGACCATCTTGTTTTGCTAAAGGTGTTCTTGGTCCCTGATGCATAGGTCGTGCTCAGTTCAACAAACTATCCACTTTGTTGCTCGCTTTTGGTGTTCTTTCGATAAATATTCACTCTTAACTATTGGTCTCTAATTGTTGTAATGGAATGGTCTCCTTGTTCGAACTACTAACTTGACTTAGAACATGACCCTTGGTTGAATCCTCTCATACTCATCTCAAATCTAGCACAAAACACACATTAAATGTTTCTGACAAGTTGTGTAGTGATTGTCATGATGGCCTAGCAAGCAAAAAATCTCAAGTCTACTTTAGTGACCACTGTGATTCCAAACCCACTGTAAGCTTCAATGCTTACACAGTTGAGCAAAAGAAAGAATATTAAAAGAGATATCAAAAGAGGGAAAAAGAAAAGAAAATGTTGAAATCAAGCAACTGTGTGGGTGTGCGGACAACTCTACCGGGGCTATGGACGCCTGACTAGCAGTAGAGCAATGTTCATGAGATCGCAGCGACAACTCCATCGGGGCTATGGATGCTTGACTGGCAGCAGGAAAATGTCCAAGTTACTTTTGGAGTTAGATGATCCATGTAGATTGCTTGGTCTAATTGATGGTCAATTTGTTGCAGTCTCTAAGGAAACAAAATGAATTCACCATGCACACACACTTCTGACATATTTTTTCATCCTATTCAATTAAGGATCTCGTTCTCCTTTGAGTCTCACAGTTCACTTTTGGAAACTGACCCCTGGCCTGCGAAATGAGAGATTTTGGGTTTTAAATGAGCATTTATCCTTAGAATTCTCAAGAGTGTTTCCTAGTAGAGTTTCCATTTGTTGTTCCTATAGCACACACGCCCCATTCAAAATAGGGACCCTCTCTTTTTGTTTTGTCGAGTCGCTCATGCCTTTGCCTCGTTTTGTGTGCCCCTATTTTTGAGTTCTAAGTGGTTGAGGAGTCTTATAGATGTCATCTTAAGTTGACCAAGTTTCACCTCCTTCAAAACCTTTGAGTCTTTACCCTTTGCGGAGTTCCCTTGGCAATTTTCCTTCAAACATTTAAATTGTTGTCCTTCACATTGTGTGGGTCCACCCTTGCGAGCTGTCCTATGCAGAATTTCATCAGTTAACCACCATGGCAAACAATTGACTCAGCACATCCTCCCAATATGTGGGACCATGGCCTCCATTTCCGCTTTCGTTGCCAACCCGCCAAACGACCAACTCATGGGTGATGTCCGCTATGCGGACCCCTTCGTTCCCACTACCATCTCTTTTGAAATGTGTGTCGACCAGCTCTAGCAACCTCCGTACCTGCATTAATGGTGAGCATTTAATGCCTAAAATTTTATAAATAGGTGCTCAGATGAGTCATTTTCACTGACATTCCTCCTACAAACTTGTTAGAGCTCCCAACCGCCACTGCCTCCATGCCTACGAACTCCAGGTGTCATCGATGCATAGCCAGCATTAGATCCTTCGTCGATTTCTCGCAAGTTCACCAAGTAGGACCTCCACCGCCACTTGTTTGTGGGTTTTTCTTCATTTCTACATAATTATTAAAATCCTAAGTACTACAAACCTTCAAACTAGTTAAAGAATACCACGATGAGCAACACCTATGTCCCAAAAATTCAAAATTCTTCAAAATCGGCCTTAGAAAACAAGGCAGAACTTACACCCTCTATCATCGTTCTTTGACCAGAGCCATTGTGTCTCACAGGCCCACAAAGTGCCCACCATCATTGTCTCAATCTTCAAATGCTAAACTCGAAACAGCGGCCATCATCCCCTTCAGGCCCGCGTATGCAGGAGGGCACTTCCTCATTGTCATCACCGTTCAAACTTAAACAAAAATTGAGTTAAAACGAGAGCTTTTCACCCCTGTGGGTCTGCAAAGGCACGTCTCTGCTTATAGTTCGCTCTTTGAGACTCGTCGCTTCAAATGGTAGATCTACTTAGGCCTCCCACCTTGCAAGTCCTGCAACATCTTTGTCTGACCACCAGTGTGTGTTCGAACTTCATTTGTAGGTCATATTATGCGGGCTTCCCCTGTCTTTTCACTACTGTTCAAATATTGTTTACAAATAGCGAAGTCTTGGGCTCCTTCCGTTGTGCAGGTCCCACCCCAACCACCTCTGTCAAACCCTCAGGGCCCAAAATGGCTAAGTGTTGACTCTTTTGCGGGTTGCTTATTGCAGACTTCCATCCGCAAACCTCTGTCGCTTGTTCACTGTCCAAGACGGCCTCACTTTTCCATCCGTCCACCTAATGTACCTCACACTCACCACCTCTGCCTAAGCTTAAAACAACTATGTTTATCCTTGCAAACCCACTAATGTGAGTTGACACTTCATCATGGTCATTGTTTAAAGACCTCTGGCCTTCTGCTTTGCAGACCCCAATGCTTGCTTTGTTCCCCAAATGAATTAAAAGCCACTAAGTGAAGAAGAATTTGATGTGGGTGGTCACTTGTGGGACTCCTCCTTGACATCATCATTTTAGACAGCCTAGTAATGCTTGTTGTCTATCTTATGGGAACCGCATTCCCTACTCCCATTTGGTTGATGATTAATAAATAAGATTCTGCCAAGGACTCATGCAGACCCAACGATGTGGGCCACCCTACACGGACCATCGTCCTTTTTCTACCACTTTGAACAGATGACGCCCAGTGTCCTTCCGCAGCTCCTCACCTGCACCCTATCAAACATAATGAAATTCAAAAGCGAAAGGGTGTCATCCTTCCCTAGTGCAGATCCCGTAATGTGGGGCATCGCCTTACTCTTCCTCCGCTACTACTTCTCCGCTCTCTTCTTCCTCCATGTCTCCATCAACAATGATTCCATTGGCCTCTGCAACAACAACTATGCCTACTCTCAATCTCCCAGAAGCTTTCGCTAGGCATATGCAAAACATACCAATGGAGCTTTTTGGAGTATTAATGAACCCTACAGTGCAGGATGCCCTGGCACAATTTGTCACTAGCCTCCTTGTCCCTCCTCCTCTGACTAAACCACCTACAATGGAGGCAACAATGTAGATTTCCAAAGAGTTGGAGAGACGAGAAAGGGAAGCAACTAAAGAAATAGAAGAGGAAGTTGATGACTACCACGAGCACCCAGAGCACCAACACTTGGTCATTGATGAGGTAGTTCATGAGGAAGAAGAAACACAATCCTCTGAGGAAGATATCGATGATACGGGTGCAAAATACATCATCAAAACTTTTGAACAAGAGCTCGAGGAAGAGGTGGTCAAGCAACTTAGCTTGATGTTGGGGAGGAAGTTGAGAGGCAGCCTTCTTAGGAGAAGAAGGATACAGATGAAGAAGTGGAGGTAACCTCAGAGCCTCCTACTGAAGAACAAGAGAAAAGCCCTGATCATAATAAGGATATGCCTCCTACAGGAGAAGAAGTAGAAGAAGAAGAGAAAGATCAAAAAGAGGACAAGCCTGAAGAAGAGGTTGAAGTAAGGAAAATCCCAGAGGCAGAGCATCATGAAGAACATGGGTGAGAAGAAGAAAAAGAGAAGATATCTGAAGGGGAAGATAACCCCAAGGATAATATAGTCGTCATCGAGTCACAAAAAGAAACTACCATATTCATTCATGACTCTGATGAAGAAGAAGAAGAAGAAAAGAAAAAACAAGAGGCCCCGAGTCACAAAAGAAATGGAGATCCATCATGTTCAAAAGGAGGAAGGTGATAATGAATCACCAAAGGAAGGGTCCCAAATTCCTAAATGGATAGAAAAGCAATTGCAGAAGAAGGCCCCTGTCCCTATGGATCCAAAAGTGAGGCTAGAAGCCATCTTGGCTAGAGCATAGATAGGGACAAAGAAGGAGAAGAAACCTAGGGTTAGACCTCACTTAATAATGGATGCCTCAGGATCAAGGACTGTACAGATAGCTTCTCCAATGGTGGAAGGAGAAGGAGTTAGTTATAATGTCTCCACCATTGACGTAGGAACGGCCATGCGAGAGTATAAAATTGATCATCTCCAAGGATCAGTTGCTACTATTTTGCACCAGATGCATAAGGACAAGTCCTCTAAGGAGGAATTAAAAGTACAAGTGGCAGATTTAATAGCTTACATTCAGCAATGGTCCTCTACCAAAGAACTACGCACCACGCTGTCAATACCACCACAACTATTGTCCAAGGACCATATTAGAAAACTCGAAAAAAGAAAGAATTGGAAAAAGGCCACTGAAGATTGGTTCCGATGAGTTGTCTATAATAGAAATATGGGTATCGGTCATGCTATCCAAATAGTGAATAAGTTCGGAGAGGTGCAAAAGCAACTTGAAAGCACAAGTAAAATTTTGTACCAACTTCCCAAAGCTATATAGGATTACAAATCCTAAAATTTAGGTATCCTCAGGATTCTTGAAAGAACATGGGAAAAGGAGCTTGCACTGGTGAAGGATGATCATTGGCTCATAGAAACATGGAAATTAGGCCTTGATCATAGAAAGGAGATCCTAGAAAAGGTGCTCCATGAAGTGGAGCTCGACATCGATTTGGGCTAAGGAAATTAGGATGGCCTGTGAGGAGTATCTAAAGTTATTGACAGATTATGATATGCTTGTCATCGAGCTGGATCCAAAGAAAATAAATCCATACTTCAATCAGAAGATGGAGAATGGAGCCACATATACACTCACACTGGACTTCATGGATTTTGTTGCTAGACCCTTTGCTCAATCTGAGCAGGTGATAAAGAATACACCAAAATGCGATAAAGATTGTGATGTGATTACCAGTAGGTCTAGGAAGTTGAACTTTCAAGTAATCCAGTCTAATATAATAGAGTGGAATAAGCTCCAAGCGTTGATAGGAAAGTTCATAGAATATGCTACTATGAAGAAACATGAAGGAAATTCGGTTATTGATGATGAATTCATCACAAAGTAGCCATAGAAAAAGGGGAATCAACTAAAAGACAAAAGAGCTATAGTGTTGCCCACTAGAAAAAAAAATAGGCTAAAGATAAAGATGCATTTTAAATTGTAAAATATTAAGGGGTAGGTGAAACCCTAGTTTGTAGTGAATCTTGGCCACACAATGAGATTGAATCTTGGCGATTCATTTTGCTTTTTTAACACTATAAATAGGGGGTCTCCTCTCATTTTCAAGAGAGAGTTGAGTTGTTGTAAAGACATGTTGTTGGAATTTTAATAGAAATTCATTGATTTTGGTGGATTTCTTGAGTTCCAATTGCATGTTTCATGATTCTTCTCCTAGTAGTTAGTGAATTTGAATGGATTTACTTTGCTATTCTTTGTGTTAGCATACTATTAGTAGATTAGTTAATGTTTTTCACTAGAATTGAAGAATTTTGTTGTGTTGATGCTCTTCCTTGTTCATGCTTTTTGTTGTTTATTGATGATAAATAGCAGTGTAAAGCTAGTTTGAATATTCATTGAATGTTGCACTCAAATTCTATCTTTTATTCATGCTTTATGGTGAATGAATGGTTGAAAATCTACAAACCTTAGAATATTGCACTAGTTTCATGAGACTGTGAGTCGATTTGGTTAAGTGGAACTTAGTTTTGGTCTGGTTGTCCACTGTAGCATCCTCCATTATCACTATTCATTTGTAGTTTCAAGTCTAAGAACTTACTCTCTTCCCCGCCCTTTTGACTTTTCTTTTTAAATAGCAACATAAGACAAAGTTAATTGCACATTGTAAATCCAAATCTGATGATAGAAGTGGAGTTTTAGATTGTTGTCTTGAACTTGCAACAATAGAACATAACTTTAGAATTTCATAAACTCCATACAAAGAGTCGATTCCCCTCCAACTTAACTTGTGTAAGGCTGCCTTGTGATTGCCAACAAAATCACATCAAACCACTAAGACATTCCAAGCAAGTCATGACCTGACACTTGAAAGACCTTGGGGTAATTTTCAACAACTTGTTGTTGGAGATTTCCTTTCAAGAGAGGTAGTGTACTTATGCATTTCCTGTGTTCAGACAGTGTATAAAACACCCATCAACTATGCCAAATAAGGATATTTTCCTATACCTTTTAGCTCTTGAAGGCTGTCAAAATGGTGCAAACCTCTAATTTTTGTAAGGAAGGCTAAGGTGCGAAACAACTCTCCTAACGTCAAAACCTCAAGGAAGAATGTAGAGGTGCTTTTAAATTTTCAATTACAGTCCAATTAAGATACACTTGAAAGCAATAGCAGAAACAGAGAATTAAACATACACACATGAACACCAGATTTACATGGGAAAACCCTTACAGGAGAAAAACCCACCACACCAAGAGAAGTCACTTTGTATTACAGTAATAAGAATTACATACAGAGATCAGACTTATCTTTTTGATGTTAGTTTACAGCAGCATTCACAATGAACAACCTTGTAGAGAATATTCAAGTTACAATCCTCTCAGAATTTGATTCACACTGATCATACATCGAACTATTCATCCAATTGTTCATGCAACCATCGAACCGAACAACGTCTGCAAATCCTGAGTATATCCATGACGCCCATGGTCTGTCGATCTTCCTCTTAGTAATGGCTGCAACAGTCCAACTACTTGCAGTTCCCATTCTACTCCCTAATTGGTCGAGGACGAACCATGTAGGATGGTCAATCGGTCAAAGGCATTCAAAACATATTCACATGTCAGTGAGACACTAACCGTGTCTCCTCGATGCCACAAGACTCGATTGAAGTTATCACCAAGAGTTGACCCCATCGACAAGACGTTATACTGAATGCAAATCCACCTTGTGAAAATCTATTGGCAAGAGTTCAGCTATTGGTGAGAGTCATACCGATGCTTACAAGTCACATCGACCTCAACATTGCCATTGGCGAGACTATCGCTACTCACGAAGAGATCACACCGAAGTTCCAAAGTCATATCGATGTGAACACAGTCGGCAAGACTTAGGCTATCGCTGAGAGGTAATACTGAGCCCTCAAGTCATACCGACAATTGACTACACCATCGCTGAGACAAACACATGTTGGGAAGACTTCATACCGAAGCCTTCAAGCTACACCGCAATGTTCCACTGTCGGCGAGACTTCGTTCGTCGCTAAGACTTCATACCAAAGCCTCCATGTTACCCAGAGACCACCTTTTTCTAGGAGTCATATCGAAAACATATGTAGCAATGTCGGCAAGACTTACCGCTATCCATGAAACATCATATCAAAGCAAGCCTTTCAGCCAAGGATCTCCCCAATGTCTTCGAGTGTAACACTGTTGGCAAGACAAGCTTCCATCGCTAAGAGATCTTACCGAGTGTTCAAGTCACCCTGATGACTCTAGTCACCATGAGTCTCCCTGATACCGCTTGTCGCCTAGAGTCTCCCCGACATCTAAGCGAAGGAGGAATCTCCAGAGTGAGCTGGTTCTCCAAATGATGAATATTAAACTGGTTATTCTAGGAAAAGGGATAAAAAGTTGAACTAAAAACAAATCTAAATCTAACTAAGATTTCACTTAAAGTTATGAAATTTAAACATTGACACTCACAACAGCTTTCTTATCACAATGAAACTCACAATCTCACTGACACATACTTTCATCAGTATTTTGCACAAAGATTCCTAAATGAAATACAACATGCAACCTGAAACTATGCAATTCTGAAACACAACTTATAACAGCAAGACATAAAAGGATTCTGATTGAACCACAAAGACATCAAATTGCTACTATAAAACTGAGACAGAAATGAGAAGGAGAATACTGCTGCTTTATTAAAATTGAAAGAGTGAATAATGTTGGACTAAGTACAAAAGGTTCACAAACTCAAGATGTGTATGAGTAGGAACTACCATCTGAACTCTGAAGGAGAGATAAAAAGACTAAGTCTTTTGAAAGGCATAACTCTCAAGAAACCCTAATCCAAGCTCAGAAAAAAAAAGCTCAAGGAAAAAGGCTTCAAACTGTCTCAAAAATTGCATAAAAGCAGAAAAAAGCATATTGCTTTTATGATCACATTGTCAAGCCTCTAAAAATAGGCTGAATTTTCTTTAAAAGCTCAAAAAACACCTTATCTCTCCAAGATGAGACTCAAATCCGACCAAGAGAAAAGTCAATAAAAATCTGCTAAAAATAGCAAGAAATCATAAAACAATTTATAAAAGATTGCTTACGATTCTGCTTTACAGGATTGGAGATTTGCACAATTTGTCTATTTTTTGCAATTAAAGATTAAAAATATTTTGCAAAAAAGAAAAGCTTCTTATCTCTCCATTACAATGTTTGATTTTCTCACAAAATCATAAAATCATTAATACATAATTATCTCTCATCAAAATTTCCTATTGATTTCTCTAAAATCAATTAAATAAGAACCCTAAATGGATCATTGACCTTTCATAAGAATACAAAACCTAAGTGACCAAAAAAAAAATCACTTTTAGATCATAAAGCATTCCCTATGCATATCATACCTTCAAATTTTCTCTTAAAGCAATAACACAAGGCACAAACCCTAAAGACCTAAGGTATCGACCAACCTAAGCATTTTAATTCGGCCCGCTCTCAAATATTAGCCTCTAGATTTTAACAAATACATCACAAGGATTTATCTAACTCAAAATTCCCATGTGCTTTGACCGAATATTATGGATGATCATGATGTTGCTCGAATTAGGGCATGAGAAAAGAGGGTCAAACCCTAATCATCACTTCATTTCACACTCTCCACTTTGAAGGAAAAGCTCTACCAGTGAATATTCCGCCATGACTGAACTTGAATCTATACTTCGGGTGCCTTGGAAAACTTCGCCATGCTCTTCAGTGGTCGAGCTCGGCCTATTTGAAAACCTCCATGAGAAACCATGCTTGTGGGCTTTTGTCTTCGCTTCTTGTGCACAAGGTAAGCCAGCTTCCATGGTTTTATTTTACATTTCTGGCCTTGAGGCCATGGCTATACACAACCTCTAATACATTTCTATGTGTCTTCTATGTTTACATTTAGCATTAAAGCTCGATCATCATTTTGAGAGCTCGACCCTTGGCTTCTAGGTGCTCTTGTGAAGCTCTTGGTCGCGGCTAGAGTGCTCTTTTAGATCTGGACATGTATTGGTAAGCTTCACTCAGTTAGACACTTCATTCTTCAGAGACTAAAAGAATTTATCCTTTACCTATGAGCTTCTGGCCATGTATTGGCCGCACCAAATATGTATCATAGAAAGCATTAACTTAAATGTTTTGGGCTCGACCCAAAACAAGAAATTTCCGTTTTGTACATTTGAGGATGAATCGACATATGGGTATTTGAAATTTCTAAAGAAAACTGTATTTTCTTTGTTCTGAAACTTGGCTCAACACAGGAAATTTGCATTTTGAATGTATTTAGCTATTTTATGTAAAATCCCATATGGGTTATCTCCATTATTGCATTTTCTATATTTTGAAAGTAAACCCTGGGTGCAGGTACTTGAAATTCAAACTATATATTCATTTTTATCTCCTTGGCATTCTGCACTTCATGAAAAGAAAACATCTCCATTGCATCACTGCTAAAAACCATCACATGGCCACAACTGTTCAAAATTTGAATAAATCTGACCAAATACCCAGCTGGAAACAAGGAAAACTGACATTCATTTGAAACCTCAACGTGGGTATTTGCTATTTGTTTTTATTTACCTTCAGAAATGAAAACTCATGGTGAAAATAACAAAAAACTGTGTGTTTATCTGCACTTAGTTTATTGACCCATGTTAATCGGTGCTCCATTTGACATTTTTGTAGCTTCTCCTTGGCAGCTATATAAAATCTGAGCTTGATTTATGATTATTTCCTTTTGACAAAATCATTTGATTGTATGATAATCAGAAAAATACATTCTTTTCTTTACTGATAAAAAAATTCAATTGGGTACATGAGATTCTAGAAATGTTTCCTCTCTTCATGTTACTTACTATTCTTCACACTGTCCCCTTCTAGATTCTTTAACCTTACCATATAGTAACATTGACTTTCTGCTTTTGGACTGATGTAGAGATTTGAATTGCAACATTGTAACACCATGGACTACATGCCTTTATTTCCCTTGATGCATAATTAACACCTTCTGAAACACCTCTGTTGTGCTTCCTGTTTCTTCATCATTCTAAAAAGACTATTTCATATTGCATCCCCTAATGCTGCGTTGCATTGAAAACATTGATATTCTTACAATTTCCTATTGCTTGGAATTTCTACGTAACTGTTCATATGTATTCTGCCTAACACTTGTAACTCACTGAAGATAAGCCTGGTTACACATTTAACTTTGATTACTATCTTCAGCTAAACACTGATGCATGGTTCTATTTGGAACATTCTTCCAGCCGGAAAGAGATATTTATCCCTGCACAATACATTCCATGAAAGCTCACATGTTTCCTTTCATGTTTCATTTTATCCTATGATTCTTAAAGTTGTATTTGCTTATCGGTCAACTGGAATTGATTATTCATTTGTCACTTGAATGCACTGTCAGTCTTTTGTATTCTTGAGCAACATGGTACTCTTCATGCATTTTTATGTTTCACTTATCAAACTGTTCTTTAAATCTGCTCTCTTTCATGATGAAAGTCAAAACAAAACTCTCCATTACGGCATAATGTATGCCTGTTCACTATCCTTGACTGTGAAAAGAATGAATTGATAAACTAGAACTTGCATGACATATATGATTATGATAAACACAAAACATGAACTATGCAGCAATATCTTATGTAAATGTACTTAGTTGAACTAATTGAGTGAACTAAACTCACTGTTCACCTATAGCCTTCAGAAAGAAAATAACCTGATCGTTATGAATGCACAGTTGGTTTAGTTGCTCGATAGATAACTATGTTTTCTCTTTTAGTTATATTTCCTTTCACTTGATGAATATGATGATGTATTCTTTAAATCATCCCATTAATGAATAGGGCAACATGCCGAGCTCTACCCTTGTGGGAGCCTGTTTTTCTCCACATGCTTGGTCTTCGAATAATGTTCAACTTCCTGACTTTACCTATACCTACACAAGGAAACAAACAATGTTAGCATAAAAAATAGAACATGATGATCATGATATTGTTGTTTCTCCTTAGCTCATTTCTTCCGCACTTGATTGATTGTCTCAATGCATGATTAATAGTAGGTTGTACTAATGTGGGTGCCTCACATAGGTTACTTCATAATTGGAGCCACTGACACCCCCTCCTTCCTCTTACAGGTCAACAGAATATGAGAAGACAAAGGTGCACCATTCATTGTCAACCATCAGCCAAAACAGGCAATGATGATTATGTTGCTTACTTATGTGATTTCTTTTCCACATCTTCAATAGTATAATGTACTATTAGTGATTCATTGCAACAGTCACATCCACGACTTGTGTGGATATTTGATTTCATATTTTATGCTTTTCCTTTTGAAAATAAAATGCATTCCAATGCAAAAGTTGTAATATCATTCTGATTCTTGCAATCAAATGAAGCCTTGTAAATATGAATCTTTTCATGAAATGAATGAAAGCATTTAAAATGCTCTATTGTTTATATGCTCAATTCTATACTTCACTTAATTCTAGAACACGTGGATGGCACTCTAAAATTCTGATTTTCCTTTTAAATGCTCAACTGTCACTTGATAAGTAATAATGATAACCATGCAAAATCAGCACTTAAACTTAATCTACATTAATTCACCTTAAGATGAATTAATGTTCAGCCAACTCCACCAATTGAGCTGAGGCAAAAATTTGGTAACATTTTGGCAATTTTTGCTATATGCTTGCCTGCTAAGCATAGATCGGTGGCCTTTAAACAACTCATTGGGCATGGAGTCAATTATGCCCCTTCTTGAAACTCAGAAACTTTGAACAACAACACTCCAAATAGTAGCAAGGAAAACAAAACTGAACTGAAAGCAAACTACCAGGCCCTGATGGCCAACAGAACAATGCGCAGCATTGCTTAGAGAAAGAAAAACTACTGAAAGTAAATGTGCAAAACGCACTTATTTGCAAACTACTCTACTCTAACCTATTCTAACCAGCCAAAGTTGTTGGTCAAACAAAACCATTCACAGGATGGGTGAAATAAAACCCATTTCTTTGTAATTTGCAAAGCTGAATCAGCTTGTGAATCCACCAAAAGATGTGGAGAAATATCAAATATTCAACGGTTTGTTGCAACACCTTCCCAAAAGGGAAAATTTAATCACTTACCCACATTTCTGGACTTGTGAACTAGTGACGATTGGATGGAAAAATGAGCCGATTGTGCATAATTGGATACCTCATTGGCTACTTGACATCAGTATTATCATGGGGCTGGTCCTTCTTGCTCATTTCCAATCAATCCAGATGACTAATAGGACATCCCCTTGATAACCTAGGACTGGAGGTAAAGCAACTCAAATGATCATTGATGACAACACCATCCTCTCCTTGCATAATGGTTTGCCATACTAACTCCTCTTCCATAGCTAATGGGTCACCTTCCTCTATAAGAGTGGCTAATAACTCATCGAAACTATCCATTCTTGGGGAGATCTTAGAAATAATGGACATAGGTTCAACTCCCTCATCGTTATTCGATGGGAAGCTTTCCAAAATAGGACTCTTTTCTTCAATGAGGGCAGGCAACGGTTCAAAAAACAAGATAGCTTTCTCCAACTGATCCTCATTTGGCATATCAGCTTTAAGCTCCTCTGTGTAACAAAAAGGCAACTCATATGACCTATCAAGATCATTCTGCTGGTTAGGCTACCCTGTAACCAATGATTCATTTGAGAATTCAACCACTGCCCCCTCTTGCTTCTTCCAATTGGAGTAACCTTCCTTCAAGGATGTTGGCATATCCTCTAAGCGTGAGCAGAAAAGCTCAATGTCAGGATGGAAAAGATCCTCTTGGCCACTTTCTTGTGGTATTAAAACATCAGAGTTTGAAACTTCTTTTTGTTGTTTTGGGGCTGGTATGGATGCAATCTGAGATGTGCTTTCTTCACTATCCACAAAAAATGGCAATTCGTTGAACAGATCAGGAAAAACTTGAGAACTGTTGGCCATTTCTTGATCTAGAACCTGTGGTTCCTCAAACATAGCCTCCTTTATCTCTTGTAGGAACTGCTCTTGATGTTCTAAGTCTTCTCCTTCGCTATACCAACTAGATACTTCAAAATAATCATCAATATTTTGCTGCTCCAATGAACCAACTTCCTCTGCATATGCAACACTCTTAGGTTCAGTCGAGAAAGGAGTGCAATCAGCAGCAACCGCCTACTCTATCTCTTGCAACAATTGTTCCTTTGAAGACTTTTCATTGTCCTCCACAAAACAGGATAGCTCATTAGTGAAAACATGGAAGGAGTCATCAGAGGAAAGCTTCTCCTGACCAATATTTTGTTGCTACAAATGGTAAACTACCAAAGTTGAACGCAATGGATTTACCTTCCTAAGCTCCTCGATGAAGAGCAGGGTATCCTGATCAAGGAGGTCACCCATGGATTCCTTAGGTGAAGAAACTTGGAAAATTTCTTGAATTCTCTAAGATGAAAACTGTTGCTCAAGGGGTTGATCCAGAGCTGCACTAGGCTAACTATAACCATTTGGGATTGCAAGCTTAAGAGGTTGGCTTAGGGAGTTTAAAGATCCATCCTGCCTAAAACTTGGAATTTTGACCTTAGGTATGCTAGAAGGCTCATTTTTCATAAAACTTGGAAATTTAAACTTACGAACCTCTTCTTGAATAGGATGTTTTGAAATGGCAGGAGTTTTTTGGACTTCATACTTTTGAAACTGAGCAAGCAGAAGTTGTGTTTGTGTGGCTGCCTCCCTCTCCAAATCCTCCTCAAACTGAATTCTTTGGGTCTCCAGCTCCTGTTCATGTAGATAGGTTTGATAAGTCAGGTCCTCCTGCTGCTGATTATACTCATGCTACTTCTTTATCTCCTCCAGCTAATTCATGAACTCAAGCAACATACTCTTTATGGTTGCCACTTCCCTCTGCTGGTCTATTTCGTTCATTTTCCTTTCATAGTTCAATAGTATTTCTCCAAAACTCAAGTCTTCAATATGTTGGGACTGATTTCGGGAAAATAACGGCAGAGATGGAGGTTGGGCAGGGGTGGGTGGGTGGCAATTATAAAGCAGGTGTTGGTTTTGAGAAGCCATGGAATTGAAACCAGCAGCATGATTATGCTAATATGGCTGATATGAGTATGGATACGTAGGGCTTTCATGATATGGCAGATGGTATGACATATTATCGTGAAGCCTCGACATGCTTGTTCATCTGAAGGCTTAAAAAAAGAAAAAATTAGAATCTTTAAAAGCATACCAGCACTTGATCATTCTGAAACCAGAAAAGGCTTCTCGAAGTCGCCATGGTGTGTGATGATTCTACCTCCAAAGGCTGATAATTCTGAAGAGAACACCTGACCCTTCAGTATGTGTTCTTTTGTGTGTTGTTTACACTAGATCTACATGAAAATCAGAGAATGGAGTCACCAGGTATATTGAAGGAGGGCCTCCAAAAGGCTAAATAACTTGCTACATTAACCAAAATACAACCTTAAAGGATTAAAACTTCTCTAAAATTGATTTTCAGAGTCCCACCGGGCGTGCCAAAAATTGTTGTCAATAGATTTGCACCCTGTTGAATGCAATATTCAGCAACCAGCTTGCTCTGGAGATTCCTCCTTCACTCAGATCACCCACATCTGAAGGAGGTTTCCATGTTTCAGTAGGTTGTTGAATATTGCATTCAACAGGGTACAAATCTATTGACAATAGTAACACAATGCATATTCTAAAGTGCCCTTCAAATATCTGAAAACTCTTTTCACAGCATCCCAATGTGTCCTTCCAGGATTAGCCATAAACTGACTAAGTACTCCCACTACTTGGGCAATGTCTGGCCTTGTGTAGACCATTGCATACATTAGACTGCCAACCACACTAGCATAAGGTACACTGGTCATGTCCTCCATCTCAGTGGGAGATTTTGGACAATCTTCAATAGATAGCTTTGTTCCCTGCAAAACTGGAACAACTAGCTACTTACAATCATTCATGCAAAATATCTCTAGAACAATCTTGATATACTTACTCTGACTGAGCCAAATTTTTGTATTATTCCTATCCTTGGTTATTTCCATTCCTAAAATATACCTTGCTACACCAAGATCTTTCATTTCGAACTTTGCAGACAACTGAGACTTAAGATCAGAAATCATCAACTTACTATTTCCTATGAACAACATATCATCAACATAGAGAGCAATAATAAGAACTTGATCACTTTCAGCTTTGTAATACACACAATGATCAGATTTTGATCTAACAAATCCCAATGACAAAAAAAAAGTGTCAAAATTTTGGTACCACATTCTAGGAGACTGTTTTAACCAATACAAAGATTTATTCAACTTGCAAACCAATCTTTCTTTACCTTTTTCCACAAAGTGCTCAGGCTAGGACATATAAATCTCTTCTTCAAGATCACCATGAAGAAATGTTGTCTTCACATCCATCTGTTCGACCTCTAAGTCATACGCTGTCGCAAGTGACAAAAGAAATCTAATAGATGTCACTTAGCTGTGAGAAAAAATTTCCCCATAATCAATTCCCTACCTAGGAATAACCCTTCGCAACCAACCTTGCCTTTATACTTTTCCACACGCCATCCAGACCTATTTTCTTTTTAAATACCCATTTGCAGCCCACAACTTTTTTCCTTCAGAAAGGGCACCAAACTCCAAGTATCATTCTTTCTAATGATGTCATTTCTTCATTCATGGCTTCCAACCAAGAGTTTGAATCAAACATTCTAAATGCCTCTTTCATAGTCCTAGGCTCACTGCTAGAAATTAAAGCATAGGCACAAGTAGAATCTATCAAAGAAAACCCATACCTATCAGGTTGCTTTCTTTCACGAGTTGACCTCCTCACTTGTTGAGGTTGAGGTTGTTCTTCTTCATCAAAACTCTCAAACTACTTGAGCTCTCCTCAATTTCAGCTACATTTTGAATTTTCAATTCCTCTTTATCCGTGTCGAGGAATTTCAACTACATCCTTTTTGTTTTCTGATTTTTCTTTGACTTCAAATCCAAGGTAGAAGGCTTCAGCTCACGAAAGATTATACTTTTGTTGTATAGAACCTTCTCCGTATCAGGATTCCAAAGCTTGTATCCTTTTATGCACGCACTATAGCCAATAAAAATATATTTGACAACCTTGTTCTCCAATTTAAATATTTTCTCATACAACACATGTGCATATGCCTCACAGCCAAAAACACGAATATGTCTTAAAGATGGCTTCTTGCCAGACCATGCTTCCAAAGGTGTTTTCTCAACAAGAGCGGAATTCAGAGAACAGTTTATCAAGTAACATGTTGTAGCAACTGCCTCAGCCTAGAACTTCTCCTCCAAGCCAGCACTTCTCAGCATACTTCGAGCTCTTTCCATCACTATCCTATTGAACCTTTCTGCAACTCCATTTTGTTGTGGAGTGTAAGGTGTAGTTTTATGTCTTTTAATCCCATGATCTTTACAAGACGCCTCAAAATCATCAAAACAAAATTCATCATTATCAGTCCTTAAACATTTTATTTTTCTTCCAGTCTAATTTTCTACAAGGTTCTTAAATTCCTTAAACCAACTAACACTTCTAATTTTTAATTTTCAAAAAATAAACAAATGTTCTTCTCAAATAATCATCAATGAATGATACATAGTACCTTGACTTAGACAAAGAAGGAACATTCACTGGACCAAAAACATCATAATGTATATAATCAAGCAAACCGAAGATTTGTGAGGACTGGAATAAAATGAAACACGGTGCTATTTACCATATATACAATGTTCACAAAACTCGAATTTGAGGTTACAATCTTCAAGCCCCTCAACCAGGTTTTTATTCTTCAAGGTTTTTAAACCTTTCTCACCAATGTGGCCTAGCCTATGATGCCAAAGCATAGTCTTTTCTGCTGGAAGTTTAACTTCCATAGAGTTTACACGTAATCGGAACGTTTTCCTCTTTTCCTCCATGAGTAGCTTTCTGTGACTTTACAAAGACACTATTACATTGAACAACATGTGCATCCAAATTTTATACAAGGTACCAACCGAGCACCCCTTGCTAGCACCTGAGCCTCTAGTCATCTTGTAGCCATTTCCAGAGAACGTGACTTGCACTCCAATATCATTCAACATACTAACAGAAAGTAAGTTTCGAGCCAAACTTGGTATGTGCATAACATCATTGATTCCCTTCACTCTTCCATCAGGGAATTGAATTCTGACTCTTCCACGACCAACTATTTCCAATGAAGAATCACTTGCAAAATACACCTTTCCACCATCGTATTTTTCATACTTCGTGAACTAGTCTCTATGAGATGTCATGTGGAAAGATGCTCCAGAATCAATCAGCCAAACATCATCTGATGCCTGCGTAGCCAAGGCTACAATGAAAGCGTCTGCATCACTCTAAGAAGAATCATTGTCGGAAGAATACTTCTTCTTCTCCCCCTCCTCTTTACAATCCTTTTCGGACATGACCAGGTTGCCCACAATTCTAGCACTTCACCTTGGACTTCTTGCCAGGAGACTTTGATCTCCCCTCTGATTTTGATTTGGACTTCTTGTCCTTCTTCTTGCCTTTAGCTTTCGATCTTCCTCTAACAGCAAGAGCCTCCTTCGCCATCTCAGAAGATTTCCTTCTCATCTCTTTTGATAACAAAGAAGCAACAACATCTTCCATCTTAAAAGTGGATGTCGTATTCCCAATAGCCATCACCAAGTGATCCCAAGAATCTCACAAAGAAAATAATAACAGCATACAGCGATCCTCTTCATCAATCTTCACACCCACAGATGTTAACTGTGCAATCAGCATGTTGAATACGTTCAAATGATCAACAACAGACCCTCCTTCATGCATTCTCAAAGATTACAACTTCTTCCTCAAGAACAATTTATTCACCAAGGACTTGCCCTGATAAATAGCTGCTAGTCTTTTCCATAAGGAAGATGCAATCTTTTCTTCATGAACATTCAGAAGAATAGAGTCTACTAAACAAAGCCTTATGAACCCCTTAGATTTTCTATCTACAAAGTCCCAATCCTCTTGCTTCATGTCTGTAGGCTTTGTTTTAGACACAACAATCCAAAGATCACGATCAACCAATAGATCTTCCATTTTAAGTTTTCACAACTCAAAATTGTTGCCATTGAATTTCTCAATTTCAATCTTTCCTGATGTGCTTTCCATCTTAACCTATAATTCAAATTACCAAACTTCTACAAGACTCCCACTGAACAGAAATTGACTCAAAAAACCCAACGTACCCACAAGGATAACACAACTGGCCAGGCTTTGATACCACTTGTAAGGAAAGCTAAGGTGCGGAAACAACTCTCCTAACATCAAAACCCCAAGGAAGAATGTAGAGGTGCTTTTAAATTTTCAATTACAATCCAATTAAGATACACTTGAAAGCAATAGTAGAATCAAAGAATTAAACATACACACATAAACACCCGATTTATGTGGGAAAACCCTTACGGGAGAAAAACCCACCACACCAAGAGAAGTCACTTTGTATTACAGTAATAATAATTACATACAAAGATCAGACTTATCTTTATGATGTCATTTTACAACAACATTCACAATGAACAACCTTGTATAGAATATTCAAGTTACAATCCTCTCAGAATCTGATTCACACTAATCATACATCAAACTATTCATCCAACTGTTCATGCAACCATCGAATCAAACAACATCTGCAAATCCTGAGTATATCCATGATGCCCATGGTCTGTCGATCTTCCTCTCAATAACGGCCACAATAGTCCAACTGCTAGCGGTTCCCATTCTGCTCCCTGATTGGTCGAGGATGAACCACGAGGATGGTCAATTGGTTAAAGGCGTTCAAAACGTATTCGCATGTTGGTGAGACACTAATTGTGTCTCCCCGATGCCACAAGACCCGATTGAAGCTATCGCCAAAAGTCGACCCCATCAATAAGACGTTACACCGAATGCAAATCCACCTTGTGAAAATCTATCGGCAAGAGTTCAACTATCGGTGAGAGTCATACCGATGTTTACAAGTCACATCGACCTCAACATTGCCATCGGCGAGACTATTGCTACTCGCCAAGAGATCACACCGAAGTTCCAAAGTCATATCGATGTGAACATAGTTGGCAAGACTTAGGCTATCACTAAGAGGTAATACTGAGCCCTCAAGTCATGCCGACAACTAAATACACCATCATTGAGACAAACACCCATTGCTAAGACTTCATACTGAATCCTTCAAGTTACACCGCAATGTTCCACTGTCGACAAGACTTCGTTCGTCGCTAAGACTTCATATTGAAGCCTCCATGTTACCCCAAGACCACCTTTCGCTAGGAGTCATACCGAAAACATATGTAGCAATGTCGACAAGACTTACCGCTATCCATGAAACATCATATCGAAGCAAGCCTTTCGGCCAAGGGTCTCCCCGATTTCTTCAAGTGTAACACTGACGGTAAGACAAGCTTCCATCGCTAAGAGATCTTACCAAGAGTTCAAGTCACCCCGATGACTCCAGTCACCATGAGTCTCCCTGATACCGCTTGTCACCTAGAGTCTCCCCGACATCCAATAAGAATGGCCTGTTAGCCAGAGATCTCCACTCAGCAGAGGGTTATAGCGAACACCACAAGTCACAGCGACAACACTAGTCGGCAAGACAAAAGCATTGTCTTGGGGACCTGTACAATCTACAAGGTTTCACAGCTGCTAGTCGGCCATACACAATGAATGTCATACTGACTTTTCTCTTCCAGAGGTTTCAGCCTATGAGATTCAGGCACATATTTCCAACAATTTTGTCTTGTGTGTTCCCCATATTTTTGTTGGTATGTGGCGACTGATCATGCTATATTGTATAGCCCATGGTATACTGTACACCCTAACCCCTTTTCTTCCTACTTTTTCACGTGATCACCGAAAAAGGGAAAAATCAATGAAAAAAGAAAAATCCGATTTTGTAGAACCCTAAAATCTGGAAGCTTCTAATCTTGTTAAAAAGGGGTTCGGATGGGTATTTTCAATATGATGAAAAATGTGATTATTCGCAAGATTGTAATAGGTTTTACACTGGATAATAAAAGTATTAGATGGCTGCAGTTTGGTGGATGTATCCCGGATTGGGTGAACCACGTTAAATTTATGTGTTATGATTTAATCTGTGTGTGTTTTAGTTTCTATGTTTATTAATTAAATCTGCATTTAATTGTTAGATATCTGTCATCTCTAACCCTAACAATTTTTTCCCATGTGTTGTTGAGTAGCTCAAGCACGAGACTAAGTAAACTAATTGATTTTAGTTTGAAGAGCTTGTCTTCTCCACTTGGCCTAATTAATCAATTTCTATTCCTCATCCAAAAAAAATCTTGTTTCATTTTGTATTTACTTATCATAATCGTTGAAAGTATGATCAAAATCAGGTCTTTAGGAACCAATAGGTCAAGGTTGTTGCTGGTCCAGTTGGTGGGCACCTACATCTTAGTCAAGCATGACATACCTTCTAGTATTTGTATCTTCAAATTGACCCATACCTGTTCTACCAATTACAATGTCATTTCTTCTTATATCACATTCATTAACATTTATTTATCCCCATTTGAGTAGGTGATTTTTTGAATCATCATAAGTATATTTATATTGGTCTCTCGTGCCAACAAAGGTATTGCCTCTACCTAAGATACTTACTTTCTCTTAGTTGTTCTCACCTAAAGAATTAGCCCCATATTTTTCCTTTTATTTAGCATGTTGATTCATCGTATTGTGTATGTTGTTCATTTCTTTGTCTTGTTCTATCCATGGTATTGAGAGAAATTTCTAAAATTAAATTCTTACGATAAAGTCACCACTCTTTATGTGGGAGATAAAAAAATTCTTTAAAATAAATTACAGTTGTAACCAAAAATAACAATTGTAAACACACTAAGCTTTTTTAAATCTACAAATGATGTTTAGCTAGATCTTAACAATTGTTCCTCAATAACAATGTCCTTTTTTTTGTCCCAAAACTATTGCTTCGCTTCCTAGAAATGGATCTCACTCACAAGGCTAGGGTTGTTGATGAGCCCATTTATTAGTTAGTTTTTTGTTATCTTTTTGCTGCTTATAAGACATTCCTAAGACAATTATTCCTAAAGTATGCCATCTTTTATGTTTATTATGCAGACCTTGAACTTGGTTATAGTAAATGGAAATGCAGTTATGATATGATGTTGTTGTATGATTTATATGTGAATATATATGAATTGTGATTTGTTGTACCCAAAACCAAAAATTTTGCTTCACTAAGGCATTTTGCTTAATTGAGTCTTAACCTTGTTATAGTGATGACAGAAGATCATTTTTGGGGTTTCAAAATATGGAGTTGGTGTCAGTGTAATGTCAGTATGTTACTGAAGAGATTTAAGGAAAATGAAAATTTGAACGAAAAACGTAAAAAATTTCTCTCTGGAGAAGGGAGCACATTCTCAAATGGGCGCCCTATCTTTTAGGGGCCCAGATCCTGTTTTTAGGGTTTGTCACCTCCAATAGACTTTTGTCCGGCATCACGTCAGCTTCGCAGTGAACTATCAAGCCTGTCAAACGGACCTGTTTTGTTCGAGTTACGGAGAATTCAGTGCAAATCAAGACAAAAGCGAGAATTGGCTAACAAGAAAAGCACTTTTGAGAAAGGCGCTCATCTTTGAGGTACCAGATGTAGGTTTTTGACTAAATGCTACCCAAGATGTTTATCTCACATTTGTTCAAGCTTCGCGACGCATCCGTCAGAGGGTGAATCTGAGTTGCAAACGCTTGAACTGGAGGTCAAACGTTGGGTCAAATCTTAGTCAAAATATTAGAGAAAAAAGCAAAAGAGCACATTTTGAGAAAGGCGCTTAAGCTTTTCAAGCCTTTAATGCCTTCTTTGTGATGATTTCAGATATTTAATGTGTCTGTGTTACGTTCAGCTTTCTGTTGCTTGTCTCCGTCAGATCAGAAGATGTCTCAGTAGCTCGCAGTGGAAGTTTTTATATTATTTTGTCATTTTCAGAAATGGCTTAAGTCCGAATGAAAAGAGCAACTTTTGAAAGGGGCGCTCTTGTTTTTCACCCCTCGATGATGTTTTCTGGGGAAATGTGCCTTTGCATTTGTGCAGAATGAGCTCAGCTTCGCAGTGAACCTGAGATCCAGTCCTAGAAGTTGATAAAACAGGTTATGAAGGATTTTGTTTTTCCCTTCGTTCAAAATGCAAAAGTTGAAATTTGACTAAGTAGGGAAACAAGCGCAGCTTTTCAAAAAGGCGCTTGGATTTTTGAGCCTTCAGATGTCAGTTTTATGACGTGCAGTCTCAAGATAGCTTTTGATCAATTTTTACTCAGCTTTGCAATGCACCTGTCAGCCAGCCAATCGGAGAAGTCAGTCAACCAGTGTCAGAGGATGAACAGAGGTCCCGGTAGAGGTTTTAGCCTAAATTTTCATGAAATTTGGCTAAGTCTGGAATTCGCTTGAGAGTTCAAAGTTGAATTTTCGAAAGTGAGTTGAATGGACGCCTTAACTGGAGTTCTGACTGTAGTTAGACTGAACGATTTCTGGGTTGTCATCTTCAGTTCGTATATTGGCATGTGAAGTGATCTTTGAGTTTGCATGTCAAGTTAACTAGTTTGCATGTTCAGTTAACTACCTTGCATGTTGAGTTAACTTGATTGCATGTTGACTTAACTAAAGATTATTACTGAATGTCAACTGAAGTTTACATGCATGGCGATTTTGGTTGCAATTGTGAAGATTTTGGTGAAGATGACGCTTCATCAAATGTCAACTGAAGTTGAAAAGGGTCGCTATTTTTAGTTTTTGAAAAGTGAAGCATGAGTTGGTGAAGGTGGCGCACTTTTCAAGGGAATGGCAACTTTAGTTCTAAAAGGGCTGCTATATTTAGATTATATTTGATTAAAGCTTGAAGTTGGCACATTCTTGAAAGGCCAACTGAACTTCCAAAAGGGTCGCTATTTTTAGCATAATTATTGCATGAATATGGCAAATTCTTTATCTCATTCTTGATTGCTAACTAAAGTTATCTAAAGGGCATGCCTTAGGTCAATTTGATGAATCCAAAGCAAGGTTGAAGATGGCGAACTTGATAAGGTTGCTAACTGAAGCTAAAATCGCATGGTTAAGTTTAACTGAAGACTTGAAAGGGTAACCCTAATGCATGACCACTTATTGAGCTCGTTCAAGTTTCAGTTAACTATAATAAGGACCAATTAGAAGCCAAGCGCCATTTTTAAGCATGCTTTATTTGGTGCAAATTTTTTATGATGAAATTCTATATATTTCAAGAATGGCGTCCATTATTGCATCATCTTTTGCTCTGAAGCTTGTATTCTTTTGAGCGACCAGCAAGCTTAAGGTGATTCAGGTGTCCGTTTTCAGCGTTCTTCAAAGCTATGAGTTCAGATTGTTTAGAGGAAGTCAATTCTAGACTTTATTTCCACTTTGCATGCAGGTTTTATAAAGATTCGAAGAAGAGATTTGCATATTTTTCAAAAGCAAACAAGCAAAGCTTTCTATTTTCTGTCTTATTTCTTCTATTTCTCACCTTAGGTACTTTCTTCGCATGTCAGAGCATTTCAACACATATTCAAAATCTGATCACCTGGGTTCTCATATTTCAGCGTTTGCAACAAGACCCACTTCTTAGATTTTTTCGAGAAAATCGCCCCGTAGTCTTTATTCTGAAGCTCTGAGCCTTTTTCTGAGAATCTCTTTGCATGTGGGCTTGAATCACATTTTTTTGAGAATCCAGTTATCTGGGTTTGTTCAGAATTCGGTTGTGCACAAAACCCATGTTCCAGAAAAACTTCAAAAATTTCTTCTGTCAGAGGCTATTTTTAGCCTTGTCCAGAGTTTTTCAGAAAGTTCTCCAAGTATATTCGACTTTACAGTCAAAATTCATCATTTTAAAAATGCAGTTCAATCTCATTGATTACAAGTTGAAATCAGTCCTTACACATAATTTCACCAAGACTTCTGATACGAACCTAAATCATGTTTATCCAGTAGTCAATCTGAGCAGTTTAGAAGGTGTTAGCAGCAATTCGATGAGGAATCTTGAGCGTTCTGGGTTGCTGGCAGCGGCATCCATTCATGTTTCTATCTTCGATCTTGAGTTCGTACTTGCTTGCATTAAGCATTATGACTCGTCTTCACGACAGATCAGATCGGTTGATGGAAGAGTGGTTTGCAGTCTCAAGCCGAACGACATAGAGAAATGTTTTGCTATTCCTCCTCGTTCAGATAACTTTACTGTTGTTCTTGAAGCCTGTGAGAAGATATGGGATGCTGATCATCAACGTTCACAAAGAAAAGTTGCTCAGAAATGGTTGACAATTCAGAAAACTAACTTGCCTAAGAAGGTTGGTCGTGGTGAATTTAAAGGGGAAGTTGTTGTTTTGATAACCTTACTCAACCGAGTTACCGGTCAATCAGATGCTAACACTTTCTGTCCATGGATGTTTTACGTGATTACCAGAATCCTTGATGGCACAGAGCGTTTTGACTGGGCTATGTTGATTAGTGACTGCTTACATCAGCAGATTACTAACTTTCTCAAGTATCACGAGTTTCATATGATATCCTATTTGGTCTACTTCGTTGCATTTCAAGGTAGCTACAGACTTCTTAAAACCAATGGTACTCTCGGTGTTAAGCGTATTCATGAGTATTATCCACAGCTAGAGTTTTCTCATTCTGAGCAGGAGTTCCGAGTAGTGAATGATCACTTTTCCATGAGAACCATGAGCGATCTTGATGATGAGATGCATATTCATATTTCAGCTGAGGCCAAATCAGCAATGGAAACTTGGGCAGATTGGTTCATACAGTTTCCTACTTTCTCATACATCCGAGTTTATGGTTATGTTGGAGAGCCTCTGATGTTGCCAAGATATCCGTCAGACAAGATTGTCTTTATGGAGTTCCTCAGATAGATACAGCATGTTCACTTCTTTCTTCGTAGTCGTCATAAGGTTGCGGCTAATTTTCCATTCACATTGGGAATTTTCACATGTGATGCAGCAACAGATGCTAGGCGTATGTCTGCTGAGATAGAAAGGTTCAAATTTAAGCCTTATACTGAGAGATGTTCCTATGATCCTCTCAGTCATTATGCAAATCGGTTAGAGTGAGGGATTGCACATGCGCCAGCACTTGAAGATTTCTGGGCAAATTGTGAAGATGAATTCGAGGTTCGTCGTCGTCACTATTGTAGACTTACTATTGGACAGCTCTCTGATTACTTGTCAGAAGATGTTGATGGTTTATTCGATGATGATGGAGAAGTTCTTCTCAATTCTTATGTTAAAGGTCAAGTTGCTCGGCAGCCACTTCGCTCACCTGATTGGTATGCTAAGGAGAATACTTCTATTGAAGAGGTTTCTAGATCAGTTATCAAGACTAGTAAGTTGTTCTTGGAGAGCAAACAGACACGAAAGTCAGTTCCTGTAGCAGAGCCACCAAAGGATTTCTCGTCATTTCCTTCTACTTCTAGAGCAAGACCTAGAGTCAAGGCTATTATAATACCTCCTGAAGGGGTTAGACTCAGTGGAAACACAGGGAAAAGAGCTACCGGTAAAAGGAAGCAGAAACAAATTGAGAATGTTCCTGAGGTTCCAATAGAGACAGTTATTCAAGCTGAGCCTCACATCTCACCTCCTAGTTTGCCTCACGAGCAGCCTATTGACATAGATTCTGAGCCTGAGACACCAATTCAAGCAGGATTGGAGACATCTGAACCACCACAGGTTAATACATCAGGGACAGTCTCTCTGCGAATTGGAAATATTGTTCAGTCTTGTTGGCTTGAGAAATCTTTAGGGAGACAGAGGTGTGAACCGTAATACAACCTTGATTTGTCTGAGTTTGGTGAGCCTTATCATAAGAGATCAAACAAGAAGATAAAGAAACAAGTGCACATTGAAAAGACCCCTGAATCAGAAATTGTTATTGAAGTTGCAGTGCCTCCAGAGGGTAAAAGCTTAGACGAAGTTGAAGTGGGTGACTTTACATTCACTAAGGCAAATCTTGGCAGGACCACACGAGAGACAGATGTATCTCTTCTTAAGATTGTTACCAATAATCTTGAAGAGCGTATCACGAAGGATGGAGAAGATAAGGCTTTACTCAAAGCTAAAAATAGTCAACTTCGTTAATACATTTCTAATCTTGTTCATGGGAATCCAAATAGGGCACCTGTTCTTCCTCAGCACACACCTGCAGAGAAACGAAAATTGGATCAGTTAGTCAGTCATGGCAGACTTTTGGACGACTGGATTGAAAGTTTAGTTGCTGCTGGTAAAACTCTTCTTGCAGATTTGTATCAGTTGAGGAGTGAGGCACATAAACTCCGTCAGAGTATTCAGTTGCTGGATATTGCAGTTGCAGAGAGTTTGGAAAAGGATCGTGTTCTTGTATCTCAGTTATCAGTTGCATGCGATGCTTTGGAGGAGGTTGAAGATCAAGATAAAGTTTTCACTTGGAGAGAGCAGCATCTTCTCAAAAAAGAAATTTGTCAGAAGATTTCTTCTAAGTTATTTTCACTGAAGGATGACGTGGTTGGAGTACTTGCACTTGTCAGTGGCTTCGTGGTTCAGATTCCGTGTCATTATCTTCTCGAAGATGGCACGTATGTGGAGTTGGAAAAAGTTCATGCAGAATTCGAGAAGCTGATTTATGACAGCCTTGAAGGTGAACCTATGGCGCCTAAATTAGAGAACATTTCAGTAATTGTAGCCAGTTTGAGAAAGGCGACTGAAGAATGCAAAGATGGCCTGCACACAATTACCGAAAGTGGCAGAGAACTAAAGAAACGGACTGTTATTTTTAGCAGCATCAAAGTGCCAGATGACAGGGAGATCGATGAGTTCTTGGTCGAAGTGTTAGACCGAGTTGACATGGAGTGATCTGTTAGTTGGAACGTGCAGTTAGTTTCGAGGGTTGAGTCCTGAGTAGCAGTTAACTTGACTTCCAGTCTTTAGTTCACTTGCTGACTTAACACATGCTTATCTCATCCTTGGAATTATCAACACAGGAGTTAGGGTTAGGGTTTCCAGTTAACTGAAGGTAGTGGCCAGTTAACTTTGCTTTAAATAAGGACGTGCATGCTTGCACATTGTCCAATTAGGTTATTTGTACCAGTTAAACTGATGGTAACTTGCCAGTTAACTGTATAGTTTACTTCATTAGGGTTAGGCGCATGACTTGCATGCATTGCAAGAACTGTAGTGAACTCAAGGTGATTTTAGGGTTACCTACAACTTGATGTATATAAATAAGAGCTTTTGCTCATTTGTAAATAACTTTTGCTTAAGAGAGAAATATATGCTGCGCCTACCTTGCCCTCAATATTGCTCTTTTGGTATTTGTTCATGCGTCTTTGCTATTACAGTTAATTGTTATGCCACATAGGGTTTCAAGAGTTTGTAATGGTGAATTCTTTCCATAGTTTAGAGAAATATGTTTTGTGAATCTTTTTATTGTTATGATCAAACGTTATGCCACACAGGGTTTCGTAAGATTGTCATGATAAAACCGTTTTGTGAAGTATTTACTATGCTGATCGAGTGTTATGCCACATAGGGTTTCATAAAGTTGTCATGGTAAATCTTCTCTTAGTTTAGATAAATCTATTTTGTGAATCTTTTATCATTACAATCGAGTGTTATGCCACAAAGGGTTTCATAAAGATTTTGATGATAAAGTTGTTTTACGAGTCTTTACTATGCTGATTAAGTGTTATGCCACATAGGGTTTCATAAGATTGTCATATTGAATTCTCAAATCTGTTTTGTGCCTAATAAACTTGTTTAGATTGAGATAATAGTTGCACCACCTTGCCTTCAAGTAGAGAATCTGAATGCGTTTATCATCTGATAGTCATAACCTTGCTCTGTTTTCTCATGCTCTTATTTTCTTGAGGAAACTGGATAGAATTAAGTTTAGTTGTAGTTAGTGAATCTGTGAAACCAGAGAAAATTCTCAGCTGCAACGTATATAGTTTTCGAGAAAGCCTTGTACCTCTACAGCTGAAACAAAAAGACAAGAATTAGTTTAGTTTATTTTCCTTTGCAGGTATTTTTGTAAAGCACAATGAGGGAGCTTCCCCTCCTAATTTGAAGAGCACTCATTGCGTAGTGTGCATAGCTGTCCGTACCAACTCTTACTCCAGAGGTGCTAAGTTGTTACGCCAACAATTTTCTGGCGCCCACCGTGGGGCACGAGGCCTTGAAAACTTCATGACACGGATATGACTATCTAGCATCCTACTGCTCCAGTTCAACAACCAGCACTAAGTCTGCCTGTTATTCAGCCGAATTTAGTATTCATCGAAGCAGAATAGTCAGATATTGTCAGTAGCTTGCGCACTTTTATTTTTGAAAATCATACATCTACATCTTAGTGGAGAAACACAGCTACTACTCTAGATAAAGAAGAAGAAAAAGCAGATCTTGTAGCAGGTAGACCAGTTTTGCCACCTCCCTCATGCAATTAAGCATCCTGGCGTACCGAGTTTATATCAGAAGAAGGAGAGGAAATCCTCCTATCCAGCCAGATCCTATTTTTGAAGAAGCTCCTGATCAGTTTACTGAGTCAGAAATCTTAGAAGAAGAATCTCCCACTCCAATTGCAGAGATGGGTGATCCTGTTATTAACAACAACAACAATGGTGAAGATCACAACGGTCGTAATGCAAGAAATGCAAGACGTCCAGTCCCCTTGCCTTGGGGCAATAATATTGGACCGTTGGCTTTACTAGGACATCATGAATTTCCCAAGGGATCACGCAAGTTTTTCCCGAGATTTCATGGCGATGGTACTAAACATCCAGATGAACATTTATCAGCATTCACAGCGGCTTGTTCCGTTTTGCATGTTGGACATGAAGACATTGTCGTTCGTCTTTTCGTGGAGACTCTTGAGAACAACGCAGCAGATTGGTTCAATAATCTTGAGCCAGGAATTATTACTAGTTGAGCTGTCATGAGTGAGAAGTTTTTGGCAAGATTCAAGCCTGCCGAAGACAATCATAGATTATTTGCACAACTCTCAAATTCGAAGATGGAAAAGCATGAACCGATGAGAGAATTCGTGGCAAGGTTTAATCGCCTTGTTACACGTCTTTCTCACACTTTGAATCCATCTGATGAGATTTTGATGAGTTCTTTCATCAATGCATTGCCGTCAGAAATTGCCTTTTTCTTGAAGATAAGCGAAGAAGATGATCTAACACACCTTCAGGAGGAAGCAATCAAGCTTGAAGATACCATGATTACAACCAGCAAGATGAAAGATGATTCGATCAGGCCGCTCGTGCAAGCGTCGGCCGATCCGTTGCTACAGAAGGTAGCAAATGAGGTGACGATACTAAAACGGCAGTCACCACCTCAAGGGAAACCAGCCTTGCCCTCACCACCTTTTCAATCACAACCAGCATATCAGCTGAGAAGGAATAATTTTCAGCCGTATAATAATTTCAAGTCGAAGTTTCTGCAAGGACAACCGAGACAAAACAATGAAGCTGAAAAGGCTACAGTCTTTTGCACATTCCATGATTCAGCAGAGTATACCGGGGCTACTTGTCCAGAAAATCAGAGAATGAATCAGCTCATGGGATTTTTTGATTCTACTCCTAGTTCAGACTTCATACCTACCAGTTCAAACGTCGTATCTTCACAGCCAGACAAGTTTGATGGCGACTCCGCAACGGGATATTTTGATAGAGAAACGTTAATGAAGAAGAAGAAGAATCCCGTTGTTTTTCTCTTGCAGTGAATCATGAGAATATCACCTCACCTGTGTTCACACGTGCTCAACATTTCAAAGCACAAAAGGAGGGAGAAGAAAAGCGGAATTTGAATACAAAAGCAAAGGAAGTAGCTTCTACTTCCAATCAAAAACCTTCACAAGAAAATATCTTGCCAGCGGCTTTAGATACGTCTTCAGCAAGCTTTGACATCGTTTCTTCCATGATGAAGACGAAGGTACAGATATCTCAGCTGGAGTATTTACAAGATCATCCAGAGCAGTTGGATAGGATCTTGAACGTTCTTAAGAAGAAGAATGTCGTTCAGCCGACATTGCTACAATCCTCAGTTCCTGCAGAAGAGAAGCCGAGGCCGTTTTATACATCTTTATATATAGGAGGTTTCAAACTGAGCAATTGCATAATTGACAGTGGAGCTTCGGACAACGTAATGCCTTTACAGATTATGAATGCGTTGGGACTTTCGTGCACCCCAACTCAGGAAAAGTGTTATTCACTTGAGTCCAAACCGGTGCCGTTAGTTGGTCAACTTAAAGATGTGCAAGTGAGGCTAGCGTCGTGTCCAGAGAAGAAAATTATGATGACTATCTTAGTAGCTGATATTCCTACCAGTTACGGGATGCTACTTAGTAGAAGTTTTTGCAAAGATCTCGGAGGAGAAATACAGATGGATTGGTCGTTTGCGACAATCCCATTGAAGAAAGTTACTTTCAAATTAGAGCCAGAAAATAAATCAAAGTTTACAGTGGTTAAGTCCCAGGACCCACATGCTCAAGTGTTGTATCAAGACACGGGTCCAGGCACATATGCTATGGTGTCTGAAGTGACAGATGATTGTCAGAATTTTGCACTATCCACCGAATTACCAGATGAAGAATCGAAAGTGTGGACGATGCAGTTTGATGGCAGTTGTTTGACTTCAGGTTCCAGAGTGGGAGTAGTGATTATCTCTCCCGAAGGTCGTTTATATCCTTTTGCATATAGGTTGCAATTCGATTGCACTAATAATACTGCAGAGTATGAGGCACTTTTGTTAGGTCTCAAAAACACAAAGGATATGGGGATCAAGCTGCTTCAAGTTGAAGGAGATGCAGAGCTGATCGTAAAGCAGGTCAGAGAGCAATTTCATGTGAGAAAGAATCATCTCCAGAACTACAGCAGCGGGTATAGAATGCAATCGATTGGTTCGATGCATTTAATATCAAATACATTTCAAGAATGAACAATAGCAAAGTTGATGCGCTCGCAGTTTTAGCTGCTCTTTTTATGCCTAACTTTGACTTTCATCAGAATTCATTTGCTATTGAGTTAATTTATAGACCAGCTGTTCCTGATAATTCAGACAACTGGCAAGTCTTCAGTGATGATGAAGATATCAAAGAATTTCTCGTCATGGGAGATAACTACAAAGAATTGTTCTTTGAAGGGAGTCTAACTCCTCACAGAGAGTCAATTACTGAAGAATCTGAGGTTATAGAATCTGGGATCATACAGTTGAAAGGAAATCAGATTCCTAAAGGTTTTGTATCCTTAGAAGATATTTTTGACAGGCATGATCGTTACATCCAAGATCAGAAGAGGTCAGGGGTGAATACTTTGTCAGAATATAGTCAAGTCAACATAGGTACTGAAGACAAGCCTCGGCTTGTGAATTTGGGCAAATGTTGTACTCCCGAAGAAACTGAGAGGTTTATCGCCTTGTTCAAGCAGTACAAGGATGTTTTTGCCTGGTCATATGAAGATTTAAAGGTCTTCACACCCATTGAATTGTCTCACACAATTCCGCTAAAGTCTGAAGTGAAGCCTTTTCGGTAGAAACAAAGACATTATAATCCGCGAATTCAAGATACTATCTATGCGGAAATTCAGAAAATGGTGGACTCCAGAATAATTTTTCCTATTCATCATTCCACCTAGGTGTCAAATATTGTTCTTGTGCGCAAGAAGAATGGAGAAATCAGAATTTGCGTTGATTTCAGGAACTTGAATCAATCGTCCTTGAAGGACAATTATCCCTTACCAATCATGGAGCATACATTGCAGACAGTTACCGGATCGGAAATGCTATCACTTCTTGATGGTTTTTCTGGTTATAATCAGATTGCAGTGGCTGAGGAGGATCAAATCAAAACAGCTTTCACCACGCCATGGGGAACGTTTGCTTATGAGAGGATGCCTTTCGGCCTTATCAACGCCGGTGCTACTTTTCAAAGAGCCATGGATTTAGCGTTTGGGGATCTTAGGAATAAGATCATAGTCGTCTATCTTGATGACTTAACCGTTTTTTCAGATAAACGGAGTGATCACTTTTCACACCTTGTGAAAGTGTTCGAGAGATGTAGGTATCATAAAATATCTTTGAATCCGAAGAAGACAATCTTTGCGGTGACGGAGGGCAAATTACTTGGTCATATCGTTTCCAAAGAAGGTACCAGAATAGATCCGAATCGGGTGGATTCAATTAGAAACCTATCTCTCCCTACAAGTAAAATGCAGGTGCATTCCTTTTTCAGTAAAGTTAACTTTATCCAGAGGTTCATACCTGATTTCTCAGAGCTGACAAAGGAGATTTCAGCAATGATGAAGAAGACGTCTACTTTTGTGTGGACGGACGAAGGCAAACAGGCCTTTATTAAGATTAAAGAAGCTATTGCAAATGCACCAGTGTTAGTTCGGCCTAACTTTTAGAAGGATTTTATTCTTCATTGTTATGCGTCAGAACATTCATTGTCTGCCATTTTGACACAGAAACTCAGCGAGGAGGGTGAATCTCCTATTGCTTTTATGAGTGCTAATTTCAAAGATGCTGAGATGCGTTATTCCCAGATTGAGAAGAACGCTTATGCTGTTGTCAGAACTGTCAAGAATTTTAGATTTTATCTTTTGAATTCTCATACTACGGTGTATGTTACCGATCCAGCAGTAAAAAGTGTGCTTACTCAACAGGAGATGGGCACAAAGAGGGGAAATTGGATCACGAGAGTTCAAGAATATGATCTGGAAATTAAGCCAACCAAACTTGTTCACGGGCAAGGTCTTTGTAGATTATTGGCGGAAGATGGAGATCATAAGTTCAAGAGCAATGGTGGAATTGTTTCAGATCAAGAAGTTGAAGAGGACCTACCTTTGGTCTTACTTGTTAATTCTGTAGAAGAATGGTACACAGCATTATGGTATTATTCAACGTATGGAGAATGTCCACGTCACATGGACAAACAGCAGAAAAGAACATTGAAATTGAAAGCACAAAATTTCGTGCTAGTTAATAACGTTCTGTACAAGCGTGGCCTTGACAGAACTTTCCTATTATGTGTCGGAAAGGATCAGCAGTGAAGGTTGTTAGAAGCTTTTCATAATCAGGCATGCGGAGGACACTTTTCATCAAGGGTCACTGCATTTAAGATTCTATGAGCACAGTTTTATTGGCCAACTATGTTTCATGACGCATATGATTGGGTGTACAAATGTCAGCTATGTCAACAGTTTGCTGGTAAAGTGAAATTGGCATCTTTTCCACTCAGGCAAGTTGTTATAGACGCTCCATTTCAGCAGTGGGGTATTGATTTTGTAGGACCTATTAATCCAGTTTCCAGTAAGGGGCATGTGTTTGTCCTTACAGCGACAGATTATTTTACAAAATGGGTTGAGGCAATTCCTACTAAACGAGCTACGTCCGAAGTGGTTTGCAGTTTTCTAAAGGAGAATATTATTTCTCGCTTCGGAGTTCCTCAGAAAATTGTTACTGATAATGCTACTTGCTTCTCGTCAGAGGATATTTTAAGTTTTTGTTTTGATCACGGCATCATGCTGTCACATTCATCAGATTATTATCCTCAGGGTAATGGACAGGCCGAATCATCCAATAAGAACATTGTAACAATTATACACAAGTTGGTTGAGTCAAATCAGCGAACTTGGCATACTAAGTTATACGACGCTCTTTGGGCTGACCGTATAACTCCTAAAAGAGCTATTGGTACCTCGCCTTTTATACTTTTGTATGGTACAGAAGCTATTCTGCCCATTACATTAGAATTGTCTACTTTGCAGCTGGCATCAGCAGTGGAAGACGAAGAATTTCATGATCCTATTCAGAAGAGAATTTTTCTCCTGATGAAACTTCAAGAGGAGAGGACGAAGGTTGTCGATAAAATCACTCAGCACCAAGAAAGAGTGAAGAGAATTTTTGATAAGAGAGCTCGTCATAGAGACTTTCAAATTGGAGATCAAGTCCTTTTGTGGGACAAAAGGCATGAGCCAAAAGGAATGCATGGTAAATTTGATTCCTTATGGTTGGGGCCCTTCCAGATTCATGAATCAACAGGAGAGAACACTTATATTCTTTCACATCAGGATGGAAGGCTTTTCCCGCTTCCTTATAGTGGACAATATCTTAAGCACTTCAACCCTCCGGGGGAGGAGTAATATTGTAAATATTTTGTAAGTATTTTTATGTTTTATCGTTATGTTGTTATGTTTTTCCCCGTTCTGTGATGTTATGTCGTGTTTTAGGTGATTTAAGTAGTATTGTTTTAGGTGATTTTTAGGTTAAGTTTTTAGGGAAATTTAATGTTTAGGTGATTAGGTAAGTCCTGACTCCATATACCCAACTTATAACGTCACTGGTCTATGAAACACCGAGATTCTAGGGATCTCCTATGCCGTAAGTATCTGACATGGTCACCAGACGGAGCCTAATGTTGTACCCAAAACCAAAATTTTTGCTTCACTAAGGCATTTTGCTTAATTGAGTCTTAACCTTGTTATAGTGATGACAGAAGGTCATTTTTGGGGTTTCCAAATATGGATTTGGTGTCAGTGTAATGTCAGTATGTTACTGAAGATATTTAAGGAAAATGAAAATTTGAACGAAAAACGTAAAAATTCTCTGTGGAGAAGGGAGCACATTCTCAAATGGGCGCCCTATCTTTTAGGGGCCCAGATCCTATTTTTAGGGTTTGTCACCTCCAGCAGACTTTTTTCCGGCATCACATCAGCTTCGCAGTGAACTATCAAGCCTGTCAAATGGACCTGTTTTGTTCGAGTTATGGAGAATTCAGTGCAAATCGAGACAAAAGTGAGAATTGGCTAACACTAGAGAAAAGCGCAACTTTTGAGAAAGGCGCTCATCTTTTTGAGGTACCAGATGTAGGTTTTTGACTGAATGCTACCCAAGATGTTTATCTCACATTTGTTCAAGCTTCGCGACGCATCCGTCAGAGGGTGAATCTGAGTTGCTAAAACGCTTGAACTGGAGGTCAAACGTTGGGTCAAATCTTAGTCAAAATATCAGAGAAAAAAGCAAAAGAGCACATTTTGAGAAAGGCGCTTAAGCTTTTCAAGCCTTTAATGCCTTCTTTCTGATGATTTTAGATATTCAATGTGTCCGTGTTACGTTCAGCTTTCCATTGCTTGTCTCCATCAGATCAGAAGATGTCTCAGCAGCTCGCAGTGGAAGTTTTTATATTATTTTTGTCGTTTTCAGAAATGGCTAAGTCTAGAATGAAAAGAGCAACTTTTGAAAGGGGCGCTCTTGTTTTTCACCCCTCAGATGATGTTTTCTGGGGAAATGGGCCTTTGCAGTTGTCGTGCAGAACGAGCTCAGCTTCACAGTGAACCTGAGATCCAGTCCTAGAAGTTGATAAAACAGAAGTTATGAAGGATTTTGTTTTTCCCTTCGTTTGAAATGCAAAAGTTGAAATTTGACTAAGTCAGGGAAAAAGCGCAGCTTTTCAAAAAGGCGCTTGGATTTTTGAGCCTTCAGATTTCAGTTTTATGACGTGCAGTCTCAAGATAGCTTTTGATCAATTTTTACTCAGCTTTGCAATGCACCTGTCAGCCAGCCAATCGAAGAAGTCAGTCAACCAGTGTCAGAGGATGACTAGAGGTCCCGGTAGAGGTTTTAGCCTAAATTTTCATGAAATTTGGCTAAGTCTGGAATTCGCTTGAGAGTTCAAAGTTGAATTTTCGAAAGTGAGTTGAATGGACGCCTTAACTGGAGTTCTGACTGCAGTTAGACTGAACGATTTCTGGGTTGTCATCTTTGGTTCGTATATTGGCATGTGAAGTGATCTTTGAGCTTGCATGTCAAGTTAACTAGTTTGCATGTTCAGTTAACTACCTTGCATGTTGAGTTAACTTGATTGCATGTTGACTTAACTGAAGATTATTACTGAATGTCAACTAAAGTTTACATGCATGGCGATTTCGGTTGCAATTGTGAAGATTTTGGTGAAGACGACGCTTCATCAAATGTCAACTGAAGTTGAATAGGGTCGCTATTTTTAGTTTTTGAAAAGTGAAGCATGAGTTGGTGAAGGTGGCGCACTTTTCAAGGGAATGGCAACTTTAGTTCTAAAAGGGTTGCTATATTTAGATTATATTTGATTAAAGCTTGAAGTTGGCGCATTCTTGAAAGGCCAACTGAACTTCCAAAAGGGTCGCTATTTTTAGCATAATTATTGCATGAATATGGTGAATTCTTTATCTCATTCTTGATTGCTAACTGAAGTTATCTAAAGGGCACGCCTTAGGTCAATTTGATGAATCCAAAGCAAGGTTGAAGATGGCAAACTTGATAAGGTTGCTAACTGAAGCTAAAATCGCATGGTTAAGCTTAACTGAAGACTTGAAAGGGTAACCCTAATGCATGACCACTTATTGAGCTTGTTCGAGTTTCAGTTAACTATAATAAGGACTAATTAGAAGCCAAGCGCCATTTTTAAGCATGCTTTATTTGGTGCAAATTTTTTATGATGAAATTCTATATATTTCAAGAATGGCGTCCATTATTCCATCATCTTTTGCTCTGAAGCTTGTATTCTTTTGAGCGACCAGCAAGCTTAAGGTGATTCAGGTGTCCGTTTTCAGCGTTCTTAGAAGCTACGAGTTCAGATTGTTCAGAGGAAGTCAATTCTAGACTTTATTTCCACTTTGCATGCAGGTTTTATAAAGATTCGAAGAAGAGATTTGCAGATTTTTCAAAAGCAAACAAGCAAAGCTTTCTATTTTCTGTCTTATTTCTTCTATTTCTCACCTTAGGTACTTTCTTCGCATGTCAGAGCATTTCAACACATATTCAAAATCTGATCATCTGGGTTCTCATATTTCAGCGTTTGCAACAAGACCCACTTCTTAGATTTTTTCGAGAAAATCGCCCCGTAGTCTTTATTCTGAAGCTCTGAGCCTTTTTCTGAGAATCTCTTTGCATGTGGGCTTGAATCACATTTTTTTGAGAATCCAGTTATCTGGGTTTGTTCAGAATTCGGTTGTGCACAAAACCCATGTTCCAGAAAAACTTCAAAAATTTCTTCTGTCAGAGGCTATTTTTAGCCTTGTCCAGAGTTTTTCAGAAAGTTCTCCAAGTATATTCGACTTTATAGTCAAAATTCATCATTTTAAAAATGCAGTTCAATCTCATTGATTACAAGTTGAAATCAGTCCTTACACATAATTTCACCAAGACTTCTGATACGAACCTAAATCATGTTTATCCAGTAGTCAATCTGAGCAGTTTAGAAGGTGTTAGCAGCAATTCGATGAGGAATCTTGAGCGTTTGGGTTGCTGGCAGCGGCATCCATTCCTGTTTCTATCTTCGATCTTGAGTTCGTACTTGCTTGCATTAAGCATTATGACTCGTCTTCACGACAGATCAGATCGGTTGATGGAAGAGTGGTTTGCAGTCTCAAGCCGAAGGACATAGAGAAATGTTTTGCTATTCCTCCTCGTTCAGATAACTTTACTGTTGTTCTTGAAGCCTGTGAGAAGATATGGGATGCTGATCATCAACGTTCACAAAGAAAAGTTGCTCAGAAATGGTTGACAATTCAGAAAACTAACTTGCCTAAGAAGGTTGGTCGTGGTGAATTTAAAGGGGAAGTTGTTGTTTTGATAACCTTACTCAACCGAGTTACCGGTCAATCAGATGCTAACACTTTCCGTCCATGGATGTTTTACCTGATTACCAGAATCCTTGATGGCACAGAGCGTTTTGACTGGGCTATGTTGATTAGTGACTGCTTACATCAGCAGATTACTAACTTTCTCAAGTATCACGAGTTTCATATGATATCCTATTTGGTCTACTTGGTTGCATTTCAAGGTAGTTACAGACTTCTTAAAACCAATGGTACTCTCGGTGTTCAGCGTATTCATGAGTATTATCCACAGCTAGAGTTTTCTCAGTCTGAGCAGGACTTTCGAGTAGTGAATGATCACTTTTCCATGAGAACCGTGAGAGATCTTGATGATGAGATGCATATTCATATTTCAGCCGAGGCCAAATCAGCAATGGAAACTTGGGCAGATTGGTTCATACAGTTTCCTACTTTCTCATACATCCGAGTTTATGGTTATGTCGGAGAGCCTCTGATGTTGCCAAGATATCCGTCAGACAAGATTGTCTTTATGGAGTTCCTCAGATAGATGCAGCATGTTCACTTCTTTCTTCGTAGTCGTCATAAGGTTGCGGCTAATTTTCCATTCACATTGGGAATTTTCACATGTGATGCAGCAACAGATGCTAGGCGTATGTCTGCTGAGATAGAAAGGTTCAAATTTAAGTCTTATACTTAGAGACGTTCCTATGATCCTCTCGGTCATTATGCAAATCGGTTAGAGCGAGGGATTGCACATGCGCCAGCACTTGAAGATTTCTGGGCAAATTGTGAAGATGAATTCGAGGTTCGTCATCGTCACTATTGTAGACTTACTATTGGACAGCTCTCTGATTACTTGTCAGAAGATGTTGATGGTTTATTCGATGATGATGGAGAAGTTCTTCTCAATTCTTATGTTAAAGGTCAAGTTGCTCGGCAGCCACTTCACTCACCTGATTGGTATGCTAAGGAGAATACTTCTATTGAAGAGGTTTCTAGATCAGTTATCAAGACTAGTAAGTTGTTCTTGGAGAGCAAACGGACACAGAAGTCAATTCCTGTAGCAGAGCTGCCAAAGGATTTCTCGTCATTGCCTTCTACTTCTAGAGCAAGACCCAGAGTCAAGGCTATTATAATACCTCCTGAAGGGGTTAGACTCAGTGGAAACACAGGGAAAAGAGCTACCGGTAAAAGGAAGCAGAAACAAATTGAGAATGTTCCTGAGGTTCCAGTAGAGACAATTATTCAAGCTGAGCCTCACATCTCACCTCCTAGTTTGCCTCACGAGTAGCCTATCGACATAGATTCTGAGCCTGAGACACCAATTCAAGCAGGATCAGAGACATCTGAACCACCACAGGTTGATACATCAAGGACAGTCTCTCTGCGAATTGGAAATATTGTTCAGTCTTGTTGGCTTGAGAAATCTTTAGGGAGACAGAGGCGTGAACCGTCATACAACCTTGATTTGTCTGAGTTTGGTGAGCCTTATCAGAAGAGATCAAACAAGAAGATAAAGAAACAAGTGCACATTGAAAAGACCCCTGAATCAGAAATTGTTATTAAAGTTGCAATGCCTCCAGAGGGTAAAAGCTTAGACAAAGTTGAAGTGGGTGACTTTACATTCACTAAGGCAAATCTTGGCAGGACCACACGAGAGACAGATGTATCTCTTCTTAAGATTGTTACCAATAATCTTGAAGAGCGTATCACGAAGGATGGAGAAGATAAGGCTTTACTCAAAGCTGAAAATAGTCAACTTCGTCAATACATTTCTGATCTTGTTCATGGGAATCCAAATAGGGCACCTGTTCTTCCTTAGAGCACACCTGCAGAACAACGAAAATTGGATCAGTTAGTCAGTCATGGCAGACTTTTGGACAACTGGATTGAAAGTTTAGTTGCTGCTGGTAAAACTCTTCTTGCAGATTTGTATCAGTTGAGGAGTGAGGCACATAAACTCCGTCAGAGTATTCAGTTGCTGGATATTGCAGTTGCAGAGAGTTTGGCAAAGGATCGTGTTCTTGTATCTCAGTTATCAGTTGCATGCGATGCTTTGGAGGAGGTTGAAGATCAAGATAAAGTTTTCACTTGGAGAAAGCAGCATCTTCTCAGAACAGAAATTTGTCAGAAGATTTCTTCTAAGTTATTTTCACTGAAGGATGACGTGGTTGGAGTACTTGCACTTGTCAGTGGCTTCGTGGTTCAGATTCCGTGTCATTATCTTCTCGAAGATGGCACGTATGTGGAGTTGGAAAAAGTTCATGCAGAATTCGAGAAGCTGATTTATGACAGCCTTGAAGGTGAACCGATGGCGCCTAAATTAGAGAACATTTCAGTAATTGTAGCCAGTTTGAGAAAGGCGACTGAAGAATGCAAAGATGGCCTGCACACAATTACCGAAAGTGGCAGAGAACTAAAGAAATAGACTATTATTTTTAGCAGCATCAAAGTGCCAGATGATAGGGAGATCGATGAGTTCTTGGTCGAAGTGTTAGACCGAGTTGACATGGAGTGATCTGTCAGTTGGAACGTGCAGTTAGTTTCGAGGGTTGAGTCCTGAGCAGCAGTTAACTTGACTTCCAGTCTTCAGTTCACTTGTTGACTTAACACATGCTTATCTCATCCTTGGAATTATCAACACAGGAGTTAGGGTTAGGGTTTCCAGTTAACTGAAGGTAGTGGCCAGTTAACTTTGCTTTAAATAAGGACGTGCATGCTTGCACATTGTCCAATTAGGTTATTTGTACCAGTTAAACTGATGGTAACTTTCCAGTTAACTGTATAGTTTACTTCATTAGGGTTAGGCGCATGACTTGCATGCATTGCAAGAACTGTAGTGAACTCAAGGTGATTTTAGGGTTACCTACACCTTGATGTATATAAATAAGAGCTTTTGCTCATTTGTAAATAACTTTTGCTTAAGAGAGAAATATATGCTGCGCCTTGCCCTCAATATTGCTCTTTTGGTATTTGTTCATGCGTCTTTGCTATTACAGTTAATTGTTATGCCACATAGGGTTTCAAGAGATTGTAATGGTGAATTCTTTCCATAGTTTAGAGAAATCTGTTTTGTGAATCTTTTTATTGTTATGATCAAACGTTATGCCACACAGGGTTTCGTAAGATTGTCATGATAAAACCGTTTTGTGAAGTATTTACTATGCTGATCGAGTGTTATGCCACATAGGGTTTCATAAAGTTGTCATGGTAAATCTTCTCTTAGTTTAGATAAATCTGTTTTGTGAATCTTTTATCATTACAATCGAGTGTTATGCCACACAGGGTTTCATAAAGATTTTGATGATAAAGTTGTTTTACGAGTCTTTACTATGTTGATTAAGTGTTATGCCACATAGGGTTTCATAAGATTGTCATTGTGAATTCTCAAATCTGTTTTGTGCCTAATAAACTTGTTCAGATTGAGATAATAGTTGCGCCACCTTGCCTTCAAGTAGAGAATCTGAACGCGTTTATCGTCTGATAGTCATAACCTTGCTCTGTTTTCTCATGCTCTTATTTTCTTGAGGAAACTGGATAGAATTAAGTTTAGTTGTAGTTAGTGAATCTGTGAAACTAGAGAAAATTCTCAGCTGCAACGTATATAGTTTTCGAGAAAGCCTTGTACCTCTACAGCTGAAACAAAAAGACAGGAATTAGTTTAGTTTATTTTCCTTTGCAGGTATTTTTGTAAAGCACAACGAGGGAGCTTCCCCTCCTAATTTGAAGAGCACTCATTACGTAGTGTGCATAGCTGTCCGTACCAACTCTTACTCCAGAGGTGCTAAGTTGTTACGCCAACATGATTGATATCTATGTTTAATCATGGTAGTTAGTATTGTGTGTGTGTTTTGTGAACTAACTCCTTGCAACCAATAAAGACACTATAGCCCGCAACAACTCCAAAATGCAACCCACAATAGAAGGAGAACCCTATTATCATTAGGATTATAGCGCAACTAATTATATTTCCATGTTCCTGTTTTGTTATTATAGAGTTCTAATCCTATTTGGATTCTTATTTATTTTTAGTTGCAATTAGGATAACTAAATCTTATTTACGCTCTGATATCTAGGGAGTTGTAATTAATAATTTTAGTTTAGAGTTGTGTTCTAAATAAACTCCCCTGTGCATCTATATAGTAGGTGGTTGAGTCTTTAGGATAGTTAGTTGATTAATCTTTTAGTTGTGGATTTGGTTATCAAACACTTTTCAGTTTCCAGCTATTAATACACAGACATGTTAATTGTTCAAACATGGCTTTTTTGAATTCAATCTTTGAGAAAGATTCCATGTGATATTTTGGAATGTGTAATGAATGATCTCGAGTTGATATGATTAAGTTGATCTGAAGAATTAGATTTGGTTTAGTTTAGTGAAGACAGACACCTAAGCAAGAGCCACTCAAGGTATTGTCCTTGACTATATTTACAATTTTTATTTATGTTAAGTAGTTACTTCATAATTTTATAATAAGTTAAGATAGATTATCATATCAAAGTTATCAATAATTATTGTTCATGATTCATGATTGCATTTATTCAACTTAGGATACTTCAGAGTGTAGAATAGGTTTATTCATCAGTTTCTAGTCAATTTTAACATTTTACTTGTTAAAGTAGTTTAGTCATAGGCTATGTTGTAGGTACCTATAACCAAAGCACTAGCTTTACTTCTTTCATGGTTATGCATTTTTATGATTTTCTAGTAAGTGTAATACCTTCATTAGGATAATTTAGGTAACCTCGGGTCTTTAAAAGCACATATAGTGCCAGTACCATCACAATCCTACTAGCCCTAGTTGATAATTTAATGAAAGCATTTTCAATGTCAAGTGGACTGTTACACTAGGTTTTCCCCTAAATTGTGTGATTGCCACCAAGTTTATTAGAAATTATAATGGACTCTACATTTTTGGTGTCATTGTTGGGGATGGTGCTACTTTCAAAGATTAGCTTCTTTTATTTTCAACCTTCCCCAGTTTAGAATTTTCTTTCAGTATTAGGACTGTTAGGTTTAATCTTATCAAATACCAGAATATTTGACTAACATTGTGTAGGAGTCATTGCTATTCAAAGTTCTAACTATTGTATGGGAAGGCAGAGAGACACATTATGAAGGTTCCTCCCCTCAAAAATCCAACAGGCTAGAGAAGATATTGTTGACTACATTCATCAGAGCGAGGATACTACTAAAGAAGAATCTTCCCTTTCACCAATATCTACTACACCCACAAAGGGGACATACCGAACCATGGGTGATGCAATAGTGGATGATCCACCTGAGCATGTCACGTTTGAGTTCCCAATCACCAAACAAGATAGGACTACTATTTTAAAGAATATACCACCTTCAATCCTCACAGTCTTCTATGGTTTGGTGACTGAGGACCCAGACACATTATTGTTCAAGTTTGATTTCCTATGCATGAGCTATGACTATAAAATTGATGCTCGTAGACTCAAGATATTTCATGCTACCTTGAAGGATGTTGCCTTGAGATGGTTAATGGGACTAGGCAGAGATGTTGTTCCAAATTGGGAGACCATGAAAACAAAATTCTTGTAGAAATACCAAGATTATTGTAGAGGAGTTAATAGGAGAAGAGATGATATATTCAGGATGACTCGGAAGGAGGATGAACCATTGGAAGATTATGTAGAGAGGTTTCAATGTTACTTGAAGAATAACCCATAGAATAGAATCTCAAAATAATCTTTGAAGCTTGTATTCTTAAGAGGAGTCAATGAGGAATGCATGGATGCCCTCAATCTTATTGGGGAAGGGGATGTGTCTCAGATACCCTTTGAAGCTATCTGTAGAGTCTATAGAAATTACTCAAGGTCCTTTACCAAAAGATCATGGGGAGAGAGAACATCCACCATTGGAAAAACATCTAATGGGGTTTCTAAAGATACTCAGTTGGACACTTTACATATTAAGAAGAAGTAGGAGGAGGCTGAAGCAATGCTCACTAAATGTTGCCCCAATTATAGACAAATGTAAAAGGGTTGCAAGTATCACAAAGCACAAATCAGAGAAACCAAATTTTCAACCACTAGAAGGAGAAGATGTACAACTATTTTACATTGCATAAAGAATTCCATGGAAAAAAAGACAAGGTATGCCACAAGACCCTCTAAATTTCAATACATCTTTTCCAATTGGAAATCATAATTTTTTTGCTTGGAATTCTTAGCCTTGGCCAACTACCCAAAACCAATGGAAAAAACCTCAACAATGGCAACAACATCAATAAAACTAGAACTAGCAGAAACAAAATGCATGGCCACAATAAAATTTCCAAGAACCCAACTATAACCTTCAATGGCTAGTGCAGCAAAATCAGTGGCAACCACAATGACAAAAAGGACAACAGTGGCAACAACAAAACATGAATTACCAATAGCCTTTGCTACCCTCTCAGCCACATCAACAAGCTATTATGCCTAACCCCACAAACACAACATCTCAACCACAAAAAGCACCACAATTACCTGCCCAACCTGTACCTAACCCCAATGACTATAAGGAAGCTAATGTAGCAGAACAACTTCCTACACTAATCTTGAGAGGAGAATAATGCAAAAAAATTACAAATCTTTCAATAGTTACATAAACTTTAAGAAAAATAGACATAAATATCAAGAATATCAAAACACAATGATTTATGTGGGGAAAACCCTTTTGGGAGAGAAACCCCACATTCCAAAATTTTCCTAATATATTATTCAAAAATCACAAAGATTACAATATACTTGCAGAGCCAGCTTCTCATAGTAGTATCACTACTTAAAGATCCAAAGGAAACCTGACCACTATCAAACTCTTAGAATACATCACAATACCCAGTTTTAATACAATTCCCTCATAAAATAGGGTTGCCTTCAAGGGCAAGTCAAGCTAATAAAATATCGACCGTCAAATATGAGACATAATGATGAACGGTCTAGATTTACAATAATAAAATATAAATAAAATTTATCTTTCAAGGATGTTGCCCCCTAGACCCCCAACTGAGGGGATGATCCCCCTAGACTCCTCACAAGGGGGACCCCCCATATGCCCCTTCATCATCGTCAGATGAACAATACTTTATGTATCAATAGTACCTTATGTAATTGCAAGGTTGAGACACATTTACCCAGCAAATCTCCCACTTGTCAAACACCTTGAAAAAGCAACGAGAGGGGTATAAACATCATCTCTAAATTGCTAAGGACCGAAAGGCCCATAGTCTTTGCACACCATTTGAGCTTCTCTATGCTCACAGGCTTAGTAAAAGAATCAACAACATTTATCAAAGTCTCTACCTTAACCAGTTTCACCTTGTCATCTTTGACCATATCTCTAACAAAATGATACTATACATAAATATGCTTGGTACTAGCATGAAATGTTGGGTTCTTGGGTAGACATATCGTGCTCTGACTGTCGCAATAAATTTTCACTGCACCTTGTTTTATTCCAATATTTGAACATAGTCTCTTAAGCCAAATGACTTTTTTACAAGCATGAATAACTGGCATATAATCTGCTTCAGTAGTGGAAAAAGCAACCATAGCCTACCACTTACTCATCCAACTAATTGCACCACCAAATAAAGTAAACACATAAGCATTGGTGGATTGTCTACTATCAATATCACTTGTCTAGTCTGAATCCACATAACCATGAATATCAAGTGAAATATTGTCTTCAATCATATTACTATGATAACACAAGGAATAATCTAAGGTACCGTGCAAATATCTAAAGACTCTTTTAACTGCATCCTAATGAACTCTGCCAGAATTGGACATATATCTCGAAAGAACTCTCACTACTTGGGCAATGTCTGGTCTTGTACAAACCATAGCATACATCAAACTTCCAACTGTACTCTGGTAAGGCACTCTACACATGTCTTCCATCTTTGATGGAGATGTTAGACAATTTGAAATACATAACTTTGTTCCAACTGAAACAAGAACACACAATGGTCTATAATATTGCATATCAAATCTCTATAAAATTGAATTGGCATACTTACTTTGGCCAAGCCATAGCTTTTTGTTCACTCTATCTCTTCTAATTTTCATCCCAAGAATGTTTCTAGTTGCACCAAGGTCTTTCATTTCAAATTTAGTAGCAAGCTGAGATTTTAGTTTTGAAATCATACCTTTCCCTCTACCAATAAATAACATATCATCAACATATAATGCAATAAGCAAGAAACGATCACCATAAGTTTTATACTAAACACAATGATCTAATTTAGAACGCTCAAATCCTAAACTCAACACATATGTATCAAATTTTTGGTACCACATCTCAGACTCTATTTTAAACCATAAAAAGATTTCTTCAATTTGCAAACCAATTTACTTTTACCTTTCACCACGTAGTGCTTTGGTTGTGTCATATAAATATCCTCCTCCAAGTCACCATGAAGGAAAGAATTTTTCACATCCATTTGCTCGATCTCTAAATCATAAGCAGCAGCAATAGAAAGCAAAAATCTATTGGATGTCATTTTTTCAACAAGAGAAAATATCTCACCATAATCAACGCCCTCAACTTGAGAGTAACCTTTTGCAACCAACCTTAACACCCATTTGCAACCAATAGGTTTTCTTCCTTTAGGAAATAGTAGAAGATCCCATGTATCATTCTTTTTCAAAGCTACCATTTCTTCATCCATAGCAATCTTCCAGGATTCTACATCATTCTTACATAATGCCTCTTCTACCGATTTGGGTTCATCCATATTTGTATTTAAAGCAAAAATACATCTCCAATCATTAGTTGAATACCTTTCAGGTGGTTGTTTATGCCTTGTAGACCTACGAATAAGTTGAGTTGGAGGTTCTTCCTCTTCTTCTGAGGATTCAAAGCTAGATGAGCTCTCCTCAACTTCTTGTCTATCCATGGGCCTCAATTCAACTTTCTCATGTGTGGAAGGAAATTGAATCACATCTTCTTGTTTGCTTTGTTCTAGTTGCAATATAATAGAAGAAGGCTTAGTTTCTCTAAAAATAACACTTCTACTATGTATTACCTTCTGTGCAACAAGATCCCAAAGCTTGTATCCTTTCACACCATAATTTTATCTGATGAAGATACATTTCACATCCTTGTTCTCCAACTTTGATTGCTTCTCCTTTGGCACATGTGCATATGCCTCCCAACCAAAAACTCTAAGATGTCTTAATGAAGGTTTGCGACTCGACCATGCCTCTATAGGCATCTTATCAACAAGAGTTGATGTAAGAGACTTGTTAATCAAGTAACATATAGTAGCAATAGCTTCAACCTAAAACCTTTATTTTAGAAGAACACCATTCAACATACTCCTAACCTTCTTCATTAGTGTCCTGTTCATTCTTTCTGCAACTCCATTCTGTTGTGGAGAATATGGATTGTCTTATGTCTATGACTACCACAATCTTAACAAAATTTATCAAAATCATTAGAGAAAAATTCACCACCATTATCAATCCTCAAACATTTTTTTCTTTCCAGTCTACAACTCAACCATTACTTTAAATTCTTTAAATCGACTAAAAACTTTATATTTACTCTTTAGAAAATATACCCATGTCCTACTATAATCATCAATAAATGAAACATAATATGTGGATTTTTTAATTGAAGGAACATCAACAGGACCAAACACATCAGAATGAAGAAGATTCAATACACCATAAGATTTATGGGAACTCGAGTAAAATTGAGCATGGTTTTGTTTTCCATAAATGCAATGCTCACAAAAATCAAATTCAAGTTTACAATCAAATAGACCTTCAACGAGGTTTTTATTTTTCAAGGTTCTTAGACCCTTTTCTCCAAAGTGGCCAAGTCTTTGGTGCCATAACATAGTTTTCTCTATAGGTAACTTTGATTCAGAAGAAAGAGCACCCTTGGGTACCCAAAAGCCATGACCATATACTAAAGGTGAAACCCTCACCTCTTCCACAAACTTTCTTTTCACATAAGTACTATTACACTCAATAGTGCATGCATCAAGCTTATACAATGTGCCATATCTGACACCTCTAGCAATCACCATAGCACCTCTGACCATCTTGCATCATGTATCAAAAAATACTACCTACACACCTACATCTATTAGTTTGCTCATAAATAAATAAAAATCATGCTAAACCAGGGATATGCAACACACCATTAATCATTTTTATTCTACCATCAAGAAACCTAATTTTAACTTTACCACTACCAACAATGTCTAAATGAGAATCATCACCCAAGTACACCTTACCTCCATCAAATTCTTCATATTCAAAAAACTAATCTCTATTAATATCATATGGAAAGATGCACCTGAGTCAATTAACCATGCATCATTATTTGCATGAGTTGCCAAAGCTGTAATGAATGCGTCACCATCTTCCTTCTCGGACTCAAAATCAAAATCAAATTTCTTATTTTTCTTCTTTTCTTCTTTGCAGTCCTTACAAACATGTCCAGACTTACCGCAGTTCCAATAAATAACTTTTGACTTTCCAAGAGACTTAGATCTCCCCTTGGTATTGGATTTTTCACACTTCTCATTCTTCTTGCCTTTTTCCTTAGGTCTTCCATGAACATTCAGGGCCTCCTTGGCACTGATGGATGTCTTCCTCCTTATCTCTTCAGAAAGCAAAGAACCCACCACATCTTCAATCTTCAATATAACAAAAGTACTCCCAATAGCCATAACAAGGGAATCCCATGAACCAGGCAAAGAACAATGCATGATCTAATATTTCTCTTCCTCATCCATTTTGACACCAATTGATGCTAACTGAGCTACCAACATATTGAATGCTTTCATGTGGTTTGTAATTCATCCACCCTCTTCCATTCTCAAGGAATACAATTTCTTCCTCAAAAAAATCTTGTTCACTAAAGATTTGGCTTGATACATCTCACCAAGCTTCTTCCATAGTTTATGTGCAGAGGTCTCTTCATGAACATTGATTAAAATAGAGTTTTACAAGCACAATCTAATTAGACCCTTGGCTTTGATGCAAGAGATGGTATTGCCATCTCAACACATACTAAAATCCTCAATTACAAAACACATCAACATATTTGCAACAAAGAAATATGATTGAAATAGCTTCAAAAATCTACCACAAATGTCTCACCTTTTCATTTAAAACACTACTGAAATTCTAGAATTACAATGAATAACTGAATTACATCAAAAGGGAAGCCATGGGGGCTGGTCCAAACCACTTTAAATATGATTTATAACTGATATATAATAGCAAATAAACTGATTATAACAGCAAATGCAAATGCACCCTTCAATCACACTTCTTCATCAATCTACCAGCTCCTGCAACCAACTAAACTAAACATTAACTTGCATAACTAAAATAACATTTATATGCAGCCATGAGTGTTGTAGTTAACCATTACAAATCAGAAAAAAAATTGATATAAGACAACAAACAAAAATAATTTCAATGATCCAACTTTTCTTCACAACAATCTCAAATTCTGAATCACAAAACTAGCTCTCGCATCCTGCAAATTACAATGCAAATCACTGGTCTTTCAAATTATGAATCTTAAATCACTTGTTGTTCAATCCTCTTCAGACCTTTTATGTAAAATCTTCATTATTTTGTTGTAGCTTCCATTTGTAACGTCCCATCATGATGAAAATGCTTAATAAATTCATTAAAATAAAATATTTAATGCTCCAAAAGCATCTTAAAATCCACCTCCAAGAATTTGCCAAAAATTACAACTTGCAAGATTCCTCTCCTTGAAAATAGGAAGCAAATATAACTCCCACTTGAAATGTGGCACCCAATATTTGCATGCCTATATTTTTACTGCCAAATATTTGCATGCCTTCATTTTAGGAGTGAAATATTCTTCATGATTAATGCATTTCATATCCTTGTAACCTCCACCAAATCCCAACACCTAGTTTTGCAATTAATTAATTTTGCACTAAAGTTGAATATTAGAGATTTCGCCTAGGCAAAACAACTCAACAAAATTACAAAGTTTGAGGCCAATATTTATTTGCAACAATTTGGCCTTTTACTACATTTTATTCACCAACACTGAATTAATCTAACCTAAGGAAAGAAAATTGAAATAAACTAAATGACAAAAAAAATTGGTGATGTTGATTACCTGTGGACCTAGATGCTCCTGCATCAGACACGCCGGGTAAATTGAATTTTGTGAGTATGACTCACAAAATGGAGTTGAGTAGTAGAACTACAGGTTGTAACAATTTTGTAAAATTATTTCTTCCATCTCTTCTTCCAACATCTATTTGGAACACTTTGCATCCTCCTCACCTTTTGTATCTTCTTCTCTGCTTCAACCTCGTGGTACTGAACCCACTACAATAATCTGAACAACTCCAGCAGTATGCATTCACCTCTTCATCTTCATACATCTCATTCATCTCTATAACATTCAAATCAACATTACTTTAATCCATAAAATTTAAGAAAATAAGGCATTACCTCAGTTGCTACAACTTCCTTTTCACCTCCATCTGCAATCAATGCAAGCCATTATTTTTCAATTGCTTCAATATTTTCTTTTACCTCATCCTCTTGCATGAGGATCTCATCTTCAATGTCACATACTTGACATTCTACTACACCTTCTCTTTTACCTATAAACAAAACAATGTTAATATAAACATGGGACCTTTCTTCTCCCATCTGCATATTCTCTATCTCCTTATCACATCCATCTGACTCTTTCCCTTCAAATAAGATATCAATCTTTCTCATCTCCTCTTTGAGTAGGATATCTTCTTCATCTTCACCAAATTCTTCATCAAACATAGGACCCTTAAAGTCCATCATCTTAGCTTTTACTTCCTCATTTACCACATTCTTTTCTCCATTCTCTTTTGTAACATCTTTATCCTCTTCAATGCCTTCCAAAAGAAACGTCTCTTTAGCTTCAAATTCAAAAACTTCTTCCCACTCATCTTCTTCTTCCTCATCCTCAGTGTCACATGCATGACACTCTACTTCAACTTCTCTCTTTCTTGCATTCAAAATATTATTAGAATGATAAAAAAAAAGTTACCATTACCTCTTATCCTTGCCCACTCCGCTTCCAGATCTTCCACTGCTTGCTTCAGCTCCTCAAATTCTCTCACCCTGTCCATCCTTAGTCTTTCCTTGAGTTCCTCAAGTCTAGGAACTGTCAGAATCCATCCAATAAAAAAATTCCCTTTTCCCTTAAACATTTTTAATCACCTTCTATAACTCACATAAACTATATATCATCTACCCAATAGAGATCTGGAAGATGCACCTCTCAAAATTCCATCTACCCACATTCACAGTGGAGAAATTTTGCACACCTTCTACCTAGCTTATCCCTATTGTAGGAATACACTTGACTTCTTAAAAGTCATCACCTCAAGCTCTCTACAGTTACAGGACTCAACACACCTGTAACAAAATATTAGAGCTCAAACAAACAAGAACTTCTTGCTCTGATACCACTAATGCAAGAGATGGTACTCCCATCTCAACACATACTAAAATCCTCAATCACAAAACACATCAACATATTTTCAATAAAGAAATATGATTGAAACAACATCAAAAATCTACCACAAATGTCTCAACTTCTCATTTAAAACACTGCTGAAATTCTAGGATTACAATGAATAACTGAATTACATAAAAAAAGGCAGCCATGGCGGGGGCTTGTCCAAACCACTTTAAATATTATTTATAACTGAGATATAATAGCAAATAAATTAATTATAATAACAAATACAAATGCACCCTTCAATCACACTTCTTCATCAATCTACCAGCTCCTGCAACCAGCTGAACTACACATTAACTTGCATAACTGAAATAAAATTTATATGCAACCATGAGTGTTGTAGTTAACCATTACAAATTATAAAACAAACTGATATAAGACAAAAAACAAAAATAATTTCAATGATTCAACTTTTCTTCACAACAATCTCAAATTCTGAATCACAAAACTAGCTCCCGCATCCTACAAATTACAATGCAAATCACTGCTCTTTCAACTTTTGAATCTCAAATCACTTGTTTCTATTCAATCATCTCCAAAAAATTTATGCTAAACCTTCATTATTTTGTTGTAGCTTCCATTTGCAATGTCCCATCATGATGAAAATGCTTAATAAATTCATTAAAATAAAATATTTGATGCTCCAAAAGCATCTTAAAATCCACCTCCAAGATTTTTCCAAAAATTATAACTTGCAAGATTTCTCTCCTTGAAAATAGGAAGAAAATATAACTCCCACTTGAAATGTGGCACCCAAGATTTGCATGCCTATATTTTTGTTGCCAAATATTTGCATGCCTTCATTTTAGGAGTGAAATAATCTCCATGATTAATGCATAATTTCATATCCTTGTAACCTCCACCAAATCTCATCGCCTAGTTTTGCAATTAATTAATTTTGCACTGAAGTTGAATATTAGATATTCCACCTAGGCAAGACAACTCAACAAAATTACAAAGTTTGAGGCCAATATTTATTTGCAACAATTTGTCCTTTTATTACATTTTATTCACCAACACCTAATTAATCTAACCTAAGGAAACAAAATTGAAATAAACTAAATGACAAATATTTTTGGTGATGTTGATCGTTTGTGGACCTAGACACTTTTGCATCAGGCTTTACGGTCCATAACATTATATTGAGAAGCCTGAGTAGGATCTGTAGGCCTTGAAACATTCTCATCAACAACATCCCATAGATCTCGATCTATCAACAGATCCTCCATTTTCATCTTCCACATTTCAAAAGTATTTCCAAAAAAAATTATTCACCTCTATTCTCTCTAATGAACTTGTCATCTAAAAATTCTTGCAACAAGATCACAAAGTGTCTTTTGCACAAGTTCCCACTCAAATATGGATTAGTTCAAAAAACCCAACAACCAACCCACAACTGAAACCAAAGGTGATCAAGCTCTGATACCACTTGTAAGGAAGCTAAGGAAGCGGAACAACTTCCTACACTAATCTTGAGAGGAGAATAATGCAAAATTTTTATAGATCTTCAACAGTTACAGAAACTTAAACAGAAATAGCATAAATATCAAGCATACCACAAATAGTGATTTATGTGGGGAAAACCCTTTCAGGAGAAAAACCTCACACTCCAAAAGTTGCCCAATATATTATTCAAAATTCACAAAGATTACAATATACTTGCAGAACAGGCTTCTCATTGGAGTATCACCACTCAAAGATCTAGAGGCAACACGACCACTATCAAACTCTTAGAATACATCACAATACCCAACCGTAATACAATGCCCTCATAAAATAGGGTTTCCTTCTAGGGAAAGTCAAGCTAATAAAATATTAACCATCAGATATGAGACATAATGATGAACGATCCAGACTTACAATAATAAAATATAAATAAAATTTAGCTTACGGGGGCTACCCCCTAGACCCCTAGTCATGCGCCCCCCCTTTGTCATTGAATGAACAATGCTTTATGTATCAACAATACCTTATATAATTGCAAGGTTGAGACACATTTTCCCAACAATAACAAGCTTGTCCAATAGGCACATACTAACGAGGCTTTGCAATATCCCACCTATGGGGTAGAGGTGAGTGATATCCACCTTAGGTCAAGAAAAACACCATCCCCACAAATTATTGAAATGGAAGATGAGGAACCTATAGCTGATCTCTAGAAAATTCATCTTTGGAGCCTGAGTCAAATCAAGTAAACTAGACTATCTCAAGTCCAGAGCCTCCATTTCCTCAACACTTAGCCATACCAAGACATCAAAGTCAAGTTGAGATAGACCTATTGGGTCAACTAAAGGATGTAAGTATCAAGATTCCCCTCATCCAAGCTATTAAGGATATCCCAATCCATACAAAGACAGTGAGGGGCCTATGCCTTAAGAAACCAAAAAGCAAAAGGAAGGATCCTCAGACAGTTCATGTCCTAGGAAACCTTGTTGATATTATGCTAGGGAAAATAACTATCCCTAAATACACAAACCCCAATAGTCCACTAGTGGATGTTAAGATTAATGGGACCCTTATCAAGAATACTCTGATTGGCCTAGGGGCAACAATTAATGTCATGACTAAGGAAATAATGCAACTCCTTTAGTTAGCCAACCTTAGAGCTACACCTACTGTTTTATAGTTGACAGATAGGTCAACAATAAAGCCCAAGGAATCATCAAGGATTTAGTTATAGCATTGGATTTCTAGGAATATCCTGTTGATTTCATAATCTTGCAGCCAAAGGTCGACCTTGCTAGATATCCAATCATTTTAGGCAGACCATGGTTAGCTACAACTAATGCATTCATAGGTTGTAGATCTAGAAACATGATCATATCTAATGGGACTGTAACCAAGAAATTTGTTCTCTATCCTCCAGCTCAACCTTATGTTGATCTTGAACAAACCATATGGCCCGCCTTAGATGAGGATAGCCAGTATTCCCTGTAGACTTTAATGACAATAGAATGTAGCCCTTTGTTGGATGATCAAGATGAAGATGATCTGATTGCTCACATAATACAGAATAACTACAGTAGGAACCCACAACAACAAGACTATCTTTCATGCCTACAAGATCCTTTGTAGAACATTATGCTTGTTAATTCATCAAAGGAAATATCTTAGATTTTTCATTCCTTACTACCATAATAGTGTATACCAAACATTCCTAGACTTGACCTCTCATCCATGCAAGCATCATCCAAAACATTAGAAATTTTTCCAAGAAAAATGTTGAACATAAATAATGCGCTAACTAAAGAGCAACAAATTCTCTAAATACTGTGTTGGAGGCACATGTAGTAGCCTTTACATGGGACTACCATGACATGAAGGGTATAGATCCTGACTTGTGCATGCATAGGATCTACATAAATGATGGTTTTAGGCCCATTAGATAGCCTCAAAGACAAATGAACCCTGCTTTGAGAGAAATAGTTAAAGCTGAACTTCAAAAACTACTTGATACAGGTTTCATTTATCCTACAGTGAATGGGTATCACCCTTACTTATTTTCCCTAAGAAAAGTGGAAAATGGAGGGTATATGTAGATTATATGGATCTTAACATAGCCACTAGGAAAGACCACTTCCCAGTAACCTTCATTGATCAAGTCTTAACTCTCTAGCAGGGAAGTACTTTTCATTCCTAGATGGTTTTAGTGGCACAATCAGATAAAGATTGCTCCAGAGTATTAGGACAAAACAAAATTCACATGCACTTGGGATACTTATGTCTATTTTTTCCTACCCTCTGGGTTATGCAATACCCCAAATACTTTCTAGAGGGAAATGGTTAACATCTTCTTTGATTATACTCGTGACTCTATGGAGATATATATGGATCACTTCACCACATATGGGGAAACTTATGAAGAAGCCCTTACCAATCTAGAAAAGGTTTTGAAAAGATGTAAAGAACATAACTTGTCCCTAAGTAATGAAAAGTTCTTTATGATGATGACTCGAGGAATTGTTCTAGGACATTTCATATCTAGTGAAGGGATTCAAGTTGACCCACATAAGATAGAGATCATTTCTATATTACCTATTCCACAAAGGTAGAGAGATGTTAGAAGCTTGCTAAGCCATGTAGGCTATTATAGAAGATTCATTAAGGACTTCAGTAAGATTGCACTTCCATTGTTTATTCTACTAACAAAAGATATAGAATTTGACTAGACATCAAAATGCCAACATTATTTTGAGGAACTTAAGGTAGCCTTAACTAGAGAACCTATTTTGAGGGGGCCAAACTGAACATTACCCTTCCATGTGCACACCGATGCTTTAGATTTTTCTATTGGAGCAGTTTTGGGTCAGAAAGAAGGTAATAAAGAATATTCTATTTACTACAATAGTAAGAACTTATAGGGAGTAGAGCTAAATTACATTGTTACAGAGAAGGAAATGCTAGCAGTAGTATATGCCATCAACGAATTCAAGAATTACATAATTGGTAATGTAGTTTTTGTCCTCATAGATCATACATCTATAAGATACTTAATGAACAAACTTGTGGTAGGGGCAAGCTAGTTAGATGGCTACTCCTACAAGATTTTGATATCACAATAGTGGACAAGCCTGGGAAGGCTAATGTAGTAGGGGATTTTCTATCAAGGTTGCCAGCATAATCAGTAGAAGGGGTAGTAGATAAATCATTTCCAGATGAGCATTTGTTTTCTCTTAATATACATACACCCTGGTATGTTGACATTGCAAATTATTTAGTGACAGGGTAGATACCAACACACTTTTCTCCGAGGGAATAGAGACAACTAGTGCACAAGTGTTTCTCATATTCTTGGGTATCTAGATATCTATTCTACATAGGCCCAGACAATATCATGAGAAGTTGTATAAGAGAAGATGAAGTCTTTGATATAATGAAGGCTTTCCATGATGAGCCCTGTGGGGATCACTTTGCAGCCAAACAAACAACATTCAAAATCCTCACAACAGGTTACTACTGGCCAACTTTACACAAGGATTCTATCAGTACACAAGAAGCTGTGATAGATTCCAAAGAATGGGTAAGCCAACCAAAATTGATGAAATGCCTTTGCAACCACAATTGAAACTAGCACCCTTTGACAAAAGGGGTCTAGATTTCATTGGGCCAATTTCATCTACATATAACAACAAGGAGTACATTCTGGTTTACACTGATTACCTGACTAAGTGGGTGGAAGTGAAGGTATTACAGTTTTCCAGAGATGGCAATGTTGCTAAATTCTTGTATGAAGAGATTTTTACTAGGTATGGAGTACCTGGGGAAATAGTAATTGATCAAGGTCCACAATTTACTTCAGATCTCATTACAAAATTGGTTGAAGGATATAAAATAAGGCACAAAAAGTCCACACCTTATCACCCTCAGGCCAAAGGCCAGGTGGAGGTTACAAATAGGGAAATTGAGAGTATTCTAACCAAGATAGTATAGTTACATAGGAAATATTGGGCTACTAGACTACCAGACACAGTATGGACATACATAACAACATAGAAAACAACCACTGGTTTCATCCCCTATGAACTAGTATATGGCAAAACAACAATTCTCCTAATAGAGTTTTAGTATAAAACATTAAGAACAACAGTGGAATTAGATATAGACCTCACAACAACACAAAAGGAGAGATTACATAACTTAAATAGGTTGGATGAAGTTAGGATGGAAGCAATGCATCATACAAAGATAGTACAAAAATAGAGGACAAATTGGCATGACCAATATATAAAGACAAAGGGATTCAATGTAGGAGACTGGGCCTTATTGTATGATTCAAGATATAAATATTTTAAGGGAAAACTCTAATCTAGGTGGTTGGGACCCTATGAGATAAGCCAAGTTTTTCCTAATGGGGTAGTTAAGTTGCAGACCATAGATGCAGTAAGGTTCTCGATATTGGTTAATGGCCATAGGTTGAAACTTTATAAAAAAACCAATACAAAAGATGGTTTCATTCTTTCTCTCATTCAGTAGTATGGTCTTCTTAGTGATTCAAATACAAGTACAAAACCACATAATCATGACTTAGTATCAGATGTACCAAGTTCTTCAAGTGACTCAGTGGTTGAGCTACACAACTCATCCCACAGGGTCACACAAGTTTAATTTAATAATTCACCTCACATGCACACACAACATAGTTACAACGATACACATTTGTTTTGCAACATTCTCCATATTGCGGTAGGGACCTATAGCTTCATGTATTAAAAGTTATCACATTCCAGTCAAGGACCTATTGCAGTAGGGACATATAACACATTACACATGACTTGTCAAATTTTAGTTCAGGGCCTATTGCCAAAGGAACCCACAGTGCTATCTATCAGAAAATTTCAAAATTTGGCCCACCTTAATTGCAATTCATCACCTTTCATTCCACTTTTTTAACACACATGCAACAAATAAGCTTGTCATAATAGTACATGCAACATGCTCATTTCATTTCACGATGCATATTTCAAATTTCAAGAATTTAGACTATCACTTCAACTTCCATTAGCCATACATTTCGCTTCATTTCAAACCACCCACCAACCTATCATTCATTTCACCCTCCATACATTCATTAATTACAATTAAATCATGTCAAATCAGCATCATGTAGTGGATAATCTTCAAATAAGCCTCACATGAGCAGAGTTATGTTCATAATATTCGATAGGTATGCATACTACACAACCATAATTAACATGGATTTTAATTATGTTCAATATGTACTTGCATTAAATCTTGCATACTTTTTATTCATTACTTCTATTTCCATACATTGCAATTATTACCTTTGCCTATTTTTCCTAACTTGAAGTGAGGACACTTCAAGAATTTAAGTTGAGTGGAAGGGCAATATATAAGCCAAAATTTTAGTTTTCACCACCAAAAAAAGCCAAATACAAAACCAAGAGGAAAATGTACAAACCTTTTTTCCATACCTTGTTTTACATTTACAACCTTTTTCTTGTTGATTTTAGTTGACAATTGCCTAAATTTAAGTTGATTCAAATCCTTTCAAGCTTATAGAAGTTGAATAGAGGAGAAAAGGGCAAAGTGATTGAAGTTGTTGAAGGGAAGGTGCATGCAAGAGTGGCAGATAACTTGGGTTGGTGGACTATTGAGATTAAAATTTGGGTTGAATTTTAAGAGTGTTTGATTAGAGGTAGAATACTTCACCATGGGAGGAGACATTATCCAAAGGGAGCCAACTACACATAAACAGATATTGGAATATGCATTAGTGTTTGCCATTTTCACAAGGGTGGGATGGTTGGATTACTTTTTGAAATTGACAGAATTTGATGATGACATAACAAGGAGATTTATAGCTACATTGCAGCATGATGAATTCACTGTAAAGGGATTGTCAGTGGATGCTTTAGAAGGAGCAATTACATATGTATCTAGTCTTCTGAGGACTGGAGCTAAATTTACAATTTGAGCAAATGCAATGGTTGCAAGGGAAGAGTTCAGTGAGCAAGGATAAAACCTAGATTCATCATCCCAAGGTACTAAAATACTTTCACTTCCATGGGTATGGGATTCATGTGCTGCATATATAATTAGGTACCTTACATGTGATGGTAGGTTATCTCTTCTTTACACTGTGAATTTTAAATTATTAAGTCATCTTCGTCATAATAAATGTGTTAATGTGCCAAATTACCTCTACATCTTGTTAAAGAGGATGAGATTTGACTACCAAAGGAAACAAAATGATTCAACTCTTTCACATCATTGTTTAATAGCCATATTAACAAAAAGGAGTCTTATAATTCAATATCCACAAGTATCTTGGGAAAGTTTTGTGAAATTTCAAGACATTAACAGTATAATAGAGCAACCTATAGTTCCTAAAACCCTAGAACCATCAGCTACATCTATAAGAGGAACCCCTCTTGTTTCACTTGTTCCTTCACCTACCTACAAACAAGGTGAACTTGAGAAAAATGTGTAGGAATCATCACCTACAACATCTAGACAACCAACAGAAAAGAAGACCCCATCCACCTCTAAGACACCTAAAGCTAAGAAAAAGGGAGGTAGCCCTTCTACACCTTCAAAGGTGTAGAAGAAAAAGGATACATAGAAAGAGACATCTACTAAACCTAGGTGTTCAGGCCGGTTGATATAGAAAGGTGTTATGAGGGGAAGCATAGGAAAATCAGAAGAGGAATTGAGGGGTAGGGAGACGAAAGAGGAAAATATTATGATGGTTGACACTAACTCAAAAATAAAGGAGAATTCTCTTGAAAATGTGCATGTTCCTATCAAAATAAAATGGTATGTATCCACCTCTAACTTAGATTGAAAGGATATCTTTATTGCTTATGAAACTAAGAAGAGAATCCTAGACAACCCTAGCAATGGGGGTTTTGAATACACAGGGGGTTGTGATGATCATACTTTAAGGGTGAGGAAATATTTTTAGAAGAAAGGAATGTTAGTAAAGAATTGGAGGAAGCATTAGAAAGAATTAAGCAGTTGGAAGAACAAGTGAAAACTTATGAACAATGGGATAAAGAGAGGGAGATGAAGATTGAAGAGACAAAGGAGAAACTACAAACATATGGAGACAAGACAAAACTAGACCTATTGGCACAACTTTCCATAGTTAAAACAAGGGATACACAACTTGCAACAAATAATAGCAGACCCCCTCCTATAAAGACTCCAAATCATCATACAACTCTATCCCTTGGGTATCAATTATGGAAAGTTAGTGAATTTTCACAAGAAAAGAAAAATTGGAGAAAAGAAAAAAGAAACCCTAATTGTAGAGCATACCAAAGTGTTGGAGGGGAAGGAAATTGAGCTTAACAAGCTAGTAGTTAGAGTGGAGGAGGTAGCAAATAAATTTTCCCAAATTGTTAGATGCAAACCCCTAGCAAGAACTTATGCATTATTTTTGCAAGAAATTTTTTTACGTTTTCAGTTTAGTAGACTAATAAGTAACCATTCAGTTGGAATGAGCATGAAATTTGATTTTCTTAATGTTTTTGCCGACTCTACACAGATGAACAAAACCAACTTTGTGAGTACTATATGCATAACTATGTAGTGCCTAAGGAAACATAATGGAACCCCTTGATGTTTATGGGGGATTTACAAGTCAGAGAACTAGCATCCTACTTTAGGAATGAAAGATTTAGGGGTGAACTTGTTGGAAAATGGTCAACACTCCCCTCGGGGTTTGTGACATGGACTAATTGGCTCCCGTGGATCTGTTATCTCTGGCGGTTGTATTGAGCATTAACAGGTCAACCTTTTGGTGCAATGGCAATTATGGGGCTAACAATTGGTATCAGAGCCAAAGGTGTCGGGTTTGAGTCCCCTCAGCTTGTGCTAAGGGGGAGATTGTCAGCAAATGTTCAACACTCCCCTTGAGATTTGTGACATGGACTAATCACCTCCTGTGTATCCATTAACTCTGGTGGTTGTATTGGGCATTGACAGGTCAACCTTTTGTGTAACGACAATCGTGGGGCCAATAGAACTTATGGAGGAATATGAGGAGAGAGAGAAATCTATTTCTCCCCCAATAAGAAAGTAATCTAAGAACCCCGATGCAATTATAAATGAATGGTTACAACTTTTTGAGTACAAAGGACCAGGAAGAAAGATTATGAGATTGAGGATGCAAGACTATAACAAAATATAGGCATTGGTAGTTGGATTGGTTCATCATTGTTATAAGTATGTGCAAAAGAGATGGGATAGTTTAACTCTAGAACTATAGAAGAAAGAGCCACATTCAGAATACTACTTCATAGCTATGCTTGAAAGAGTGTGTAGGTATATGGATATTGTTATTGGCCACACACTTAAATGGTTGCCACTAACATTCCAACCACCCTTCCTTCTTTACCTGGTGCCACATTGGACAGGGGATAAAATGGAGGAATGTGAGTAGGTTGAACTTACCAAAATGAGGAGGCTTTAATGTTATAGGGGATTCCACCTGAAGCAGATCAAGGGAGTAAACACTGTCACAAACTTTAGAGAGATTACACTACACTATAATCTACCCCCTAGTTCATTTGCTTGAGGGAAAGCAAAAGGGTAGTTGGGGGGAGTGATGAGCCCATTTATTAGCTAGTTTTATGTTATCTCTATGTTGCTTATAAGACATTCCTAAGACAATTATTCCTATAGTATGTCATCTTTTATGTTTATTATGCAGACCTTGAACTTGGTTACAGTATATGGAAATACAGTTACGATATGATGGTGTTGTATGATTTATATGTGAATATGTATGAATTATAATTGATAACTGTGTTTAATCATGGTAGTTAGTATTATGTGTGCATTTTGTGAACTAACCCCTTGTATCCAATAAAGACATTATAGCCTGCATCAACTGCAAAATGCAACCCATGGCTGAAGGAGAACCTTGTTATCATAAGGATTCTAGCGTAATTGATTCTATGTTTCACCTTCCAATTCTGTTATTGCAAAGTTCTAATCCTATTATGACTCTTATTTCTTTTTAGTTATAGTTAGGATAACTAAATATTAATTATGCTCTAATATCTGGGGGGTTGTAATTAATGGTTTCAGTTTAGAGTTGTGTTTTGAATAAACTCCCCCATGCATGTATATAGCTGATGGTTGAGTCTTTACGATAGTCAGTTGATTAATATTTCAATTGTGGATTTGGTTATCAAACACTTTTTAGTTTCTATTTGCTAATACCTAGACATGTTGATTGTTCAAACATGGTTTTCTTGAATGCAATCTTTAAGTAAGATTTCATATGATATTTTGGAATGTGTAATGAATGATCTCAAGTTGATACGATTAAGTTAATCTAAAGATTTAGATTTGGTTTAGTTTAGTGAAGACAACCACCTGAGCAAGGTTCACTCAAGGTATTGTCCTTCACTATATTTACAATTTTTATTTCTATTAAATAGTTACTTCATAATTGCATAAGTTAAGATAGATTCTCATATCAAAGTTATCAATAATTATTGATCATAATTCATGATTGTATTTATTCAACTTAGGATACTCCAAAGTGTAGAATAGTTTTAGTTATTAGTTTCTAATTAGTTTCATAATTTTACCTGTTACTAGTAGTTCAATCATAGACTATGTTGTAGGTACCTATAGCCAAAGCATCAGCTTTACTTCTTTTGCTATTATGCATTTCTATGATTTTCCAGTAAGTGTAATACCTTCACTAGGATAATTTAGGTAACCTCAGGTCTTTGAAAGCACATGCAGTGCTAATACCATCACAAGCCTACTAGCACTGGTTAATAATTTAATGAAAGTATTTTCAATGTCAAGTGGACTATTCAGCCAGGTTTTCCCCTGAATTGTGTGATTTCCACCAAGTTTATTAGACATTAGAATGGAATTTACAATTGTCTCAATCAAGTGAAATTCATTCATCAACAAACCATGGAGGGTTGAAGGTCAATACAATGAGAGTGGATACTCTCTCCCATGCTTTGAGATCAAATTAAACTCAGAAGGGTAATCATGGAGGCTAAAAAAATATGAAAAGACTAAGGACCTGGTAACTAACCCCAAAATCTATCACTAGGTTGAGAGTATCTGGCTACCTTACTACCTCTGTATAGTTGATGAACCGCACTATTATAATGAGTGCAAGGTGAAATCAAGATACAAAGTTCACATAAGTTCATGAAGATTATTCCCTATAAATGGTGAAACCATGAATTGCATTAACTAAATAAACTAAAATTAGATTTAGATTTTTTCATATTGATTTAAATTGTTTGATTTTGATTAAACCCATATCAGTGCTTATTTATGGGCAACAAAGTCAAGTTGACAAGAGCGATGGGTAGTGAAAGTGAAAATATTGAGTTATGACCAAATCATTAAGATATATTAAATTTAGTGTATTGTAGAACGAAACATACTTCGTTATCCATTATAAAATTACACACTCATATGTAATCTATGAATGAACATTACAATATTTTAATATATTAAAATGCTACCACATTTTTAAATAAAGAAATCACATTCACAACACTAAACATGTTGAATGGGACCCCAATAATGTTTTGAAGTACCTTGAACATGTACTTATGACTTTGGAGACATTACATTTGCAACACACCTACCATAGTATCATCAAATATTTTGTGACCTTCACTACACTCTTGTAACTAAATTTCAATGATTAAAACCACTAAAAACCACTAACGCCTTATTTGCACTAGGAAATCACTAAATCATTTTTTACACTAGGAAATCATTGAATTTCTTCTAAAAGGCTCAGAAACATCAAAATATAACCTTGGGTTGAAACCCTAATATGTGGCACAATAGGTAGTCCCAAATTAAATCAATGCCCCACAAGGTTCTCCTCCCCAAAATTGACACTCCAAATTGAAGGGAGACATCTGTATTAATGTCTAGTAGATGGGTGAGCATAAAAAAATACTACGAGTAGCTGGGAGAGCAACTACATTCATGGTGGGTAGGTGGGGAGTAAACATAATTCCACTTCACTTGCCCCCACAATGATTTTGAAAAAAATCTCCTTTCAAAACATCACAAGTCTCACAAAAAATTGCATTCTTGTGCTTGCATAATATTTGATCTCCTGAGCACCCATCAACACCAAGCGTCGGCCATGGAAGTAGTTCTTAAGACCTTTTCAAGCTCTAACAAGGTTGTGAGAACCTCATCAACAACTGGCATTAGTTTCATAGCTTCATCAACTCGTCAAATAAATAATGCACTTGGCCATTTTAAAGCTTACCAAAAGTTCCAAACAAATGGAAAAATGACAAAAAAAAGCAAATCCCTTTCAAAAATTTAGGCAAAGAAAACTTGTTGGGTAATAATTATAAATATCTCAAAACAATGGATTCCCTAATGTACCTTCCACTTGAAAAAATAATGTGCACTCTTGAATCATTCAATTTTACAAAAATAGATTGCATGCCAAACCAAGGGTGTACAATACACCATCAATCCCCTTTATTCATCCATCGAGGAATTGAATCAAGGATCTTTTTAAAAAATATTTAGATGAGAATCATCTCCAAGGTACACCTTCCCACCATCATATTCGTCATATTTTGTAAGCCAGCCTCAATGTGAGATCATTTGAAAAGATGCATGAAGTCAATTAGCTACCCACTTTTTGATGCATGTGTAGCCAAGGCTAGAACAAAGACATCACCATTTACTTGGGAGGACTTCCAAGACTCATCATCAAAATATTTTTTATTTTTATTTTCCTCCTTACAATACCTTCTAAAATGGCTAGTATTTCCATTGTTCCAACATTTTTCCTTGGACTTACCAAGATATTTAAATATCCCATGAAATTTAGATGTAGACTCGTGTTCTTATCCTTCTTCTTGTATTTTTATTTTTGTCTCCCATAAATAGTTAGGGCCTCCTTAGTATATTTGAAAGTATTTCTTCACATCTCTTCAAAAATTTGTGATTCCACCTCATCCATTTTCAAACTACCAGTAGTGCTCCCAATAGCTAAAATAAGAAGGTCGGGGCATGAATCTAGCAAAGAATACAACAAAGTCATGCAACAATCTTCATTTTTATTCCATTAGAGTGTAACTAGGTAACAACCATGTTAAATGTGTTGGAGTGGCCAAGATCAACTTACAATATTAAACATTCATGATGTAAAGTTCAAAAAGTTAGAGTATTATAGAGTTGTGTTGGATTCTGAAAGTCCGATGCTTTATTAAAAAGGTCTATAGTTTGAAGCTATAAAATTGTAGTGGATTTCAAAGTACAAAAATATAGTGGTATGAAATTCCAAAGTGCACAAAGATATGCCAAATATAGGAAGGTTCATGACCTACACTAGATCTCAAAACCCTGAAGCTTTATAAAAGGTTTTAGAGGTTGAAAGTCTAGAGTTGTCTAGAGGAGTAAAAAAATTAGTGGTATGCAAATATATTCTCCATATTTGAAATGGATAATATAAAAATAAATAAAAAATTCAAAGTTGTAGTAGAATCTAAAATCCCACCAAATTTTAATGTCTTGTAAGGCACATCAGAGTTTAGAAATTTTCCATAGAGTATGACAAGTTTAATGCTTGCAAAAATGTTCTAGAATTTGAAAGTCCGGAGTCTATAAAGAACTATGTTTGGTAAAGAGAAATTAGAGTTGAGAGGCTAATGTAGGTAGGCATTCCAAATTTTTGTAGTAAGTGATAAGTTAGATTTCTAGAGGTGGTGAGAGGTCAACACCTTTGGCAATAGGCAATTAACAAATAATATTACATTGATTATTGGGTAAAATGTGGTGCTGACCTACACATAAGCTTAAGAATATTGATTGTCTTAGTAGTGTTTTTCTTTCTAGATTATATATAAAAGCAAAGCTAAAGGTCAATATTTTGCAAATGGTATGAGGTTTTGGCAATGGTGATCCAAAATTTTATATAATAGCTATTGGAGCTCCTTCTAAAAAAGCTAAAAAAAATATCTCCAAAACCTATAATGCCTTATATGAAAATATAAGGTTTTGGGCCTTTTGAGAACAACTATGAGGTCAATTTTTCTCTAAGATACACCCTTTAAAAGTAGGTTCCCAAAAAACCTTATATATTCAATATAGATTGGGAATGAATTTTTAAGGAGACTTTGATACCATGTTGGAGAACCAAGATCGGATTGCAAGCTCAAACATTCCATAAACAAGAATATGCAAGATAAAATATTATCATACAAAAGAATTATGTAATTTACAAAAGATCCTTGTAAATAAAGTAAAGGATGAGGAGGTAAGAAGGTAGGACTAGAAGCATAACTACCCCTCCAAAAGTGAGACACATATGGAACACTTGAGACAAGTGTGGGGACATGTTTAGAGTCCACATGAGGTGATACAAAAAGTAAAAATATCTCTAAGTGAGCTTAAGTGTAGTGTGAATAGGACCAACTAGGTGGGATTTTAACCAGTCAGGTAAAATACTTTTCACACAAACAAAAAAATTATATCTTTGGTATGTTGGTTTACAAAATCACTACTCATAATTCTAGAGGAATCAATTTACTTCAAGGATGAGGAAATATCATACTAAAGAGGGATTGATCAACTCATCAAAATACTATGAGTTATTAAGGATAATTATTGAGAATGGATAATCTCTCCTTCACATAAGGATTTTCTAAAACAAGGAGAGTGTTCCTAGAGGTATCTATAGTGATATTGATCACAATTAATGATAGAAAAAGTAGAAATTGTTGCAATAGTATCTAGTTTATGCTTGGCCCCAAAGGTTATCACTAGACCAAAGAAAAACCTATTGCACTTAAAACCTCTATTAAGATTATAAACTTTGTCAAACATTTGGCAAAAAAAGGGCCATGGATGCAAGGTGGGAAGAAAAATAATTACAAGATACCCTCTTAGATGTAGAAAGCAAGCTGCAAAAGGCTCTAGGAGATGTTTTGTTGAGTGACCAGTTGGTAAAAATGAAGGATAGTCTAAGGAAAATCCAAATGCACAAAGTGAATGGATTAAAAGTCAAAGCTAAGCTCAATTGGTTACCTTGTGGGGAGAAAGGGTCCAAATTCTTCTTCAAGTACCTAAAGGAGAAGAGTATAAAAGAGCAGATAGATCATATTTGGGATGGGGAAAGGTTGATCATCGATCAGAAGGAGATCTTGAATTAGTTTCAATTGTTTTACAGTTGCCTTTTTACTTCAAAAGGGGGGTCAGATGAGTGTCATAAGGCGAGGGATTGTCCAAAAGTTAATTCGAAAGAAAATAGTTAGGGAGGACATTGCAAAGTTGTAGGCCCCCCTAACTAAAGAGGAAATTACCAGAGCCATTGCATCAATGAGTAATGAAAAATCACCTGGCCACGATGGGCTACCAATAGAATTCTACAAATGCTTCTCTGATTGGGTGAGTGAGGACCTACTTTAGCTTTATGAAGAGGCTTTGAATTTAGGGACCCTAGGGAAAAAATTAATAAAGGAATAATCAAATTACTGCCTAAAGGTGGAGATAAGACCCTCATTAGAAACTGGAGGTTGATCACACTCTTAAATGTTTCATAAAAGATTCTGGCTAAGCTTTAGGCTAAAATATTGGAGTACATACTTCCTAAATTTGTTAATGGCACCCAAATAGGCTTTATTAAAGGAAGATACATCCTTGAAAATTTAATCACTGGTTGGGAGGCTATGCAGTGGGCTAAGGTGTCTTGCTAAGGTGTCCCAACAAAAAGTGGCAATGCTGCTCTTAGATTTCAAAAAGGTGTATGATAGAGTGGAATGGGATTTTCTAAGAAGCATCCTATAGGCCTTTGGATTCCCAACTCTCTTTTGTAGGATAGTAGACATCCTTCTCAAAGATGCTAATGCACATGTGGATGTAAATGGGACACTCTCTGAGGAAATCAATCTGGGAAGGTCAATCCAGTAGGGCTTCCCACTTGCCCCTGCCCTTTTTGTAATAGCTTTTGATGCTCTCTATTATCTACTAAGGGAGTCTACAATTTCACCCAGAGTAAGGGGCATTAGGCTTCCAAATGAGGAGCAATTTCTTAATGTCCAGTTTGTAGATGATATTGCACTATTCTTGGAATTGGACAAGCAAAATATTGAGTCCCTAATGGTAAAATTGAAAGTTTTTGTAAGGTGTTTGAGGAAAAAATCAATCAGTCCAAATCCATGGTGCTAGGGTGTGACAATAAACTCCCTAATTGGTTCCAAGTTTTCAGATTTCAGTGGGGGGGCCCTGATCTCCAAGTGAGATACCTTGGTATCCCTTTTGCAGTGGATCCAAACCTAAAGGAGATGTGGGGATAGATCAAACATAAAATTGATAAGAAATTAGAGAATTGGAATAATCATTATCTCTCTCTCGCAGGTAGGGTACAAGTCTTCCAAAAAAATATTTCTTCATACAACATTTACTTCGCCTCGGTGTGGTTCTACAAATATCAGGTTAATGAGATCCAAAAGAAGATTGGAATTTTCCTTTGGTTTGATGGTAAAGGGGAAAGAAAAAACATGTGTGTTGGGATTGGTGTTTCCTAGATAAAAACACAAGGCGGGATAGGTCTAAAAGACCTGAGACTGCAAGGTATCGCCTTAGCAACCAAGTGGATTGTAAAATCCCTGGATGGGAATGAGCCTTGGAAAGTGTTGGTAAGGAATAACATCAAAATTGTTGTACCCAAACAAGCAAAAGCTTGGAAGTTGCTTACCTTCAGTGACATTCTCTTGAGCAAGTTCTCGATGTCTCTAGCTGGTTTAGTGTTTTTTAAGAGCCTCTGGAAGGCCTGGGAGCTAGTCAAACATAATGCCTCTTTCCATTCTAGTGACATCTCTCTAAAGAATAACATTAAGTTTCAATCCTACAGATCCATTTGGTGGAACATCATCCATAAAGACAAGTCCCTCACTTTGATGCAAGGATGTTCGACTAAGAAGTGGTACCAGAAAGGTATCCAAACCTTTAGAGATATCCTGGCTGAAGCAAAAATCAAAAGCTGGAATGATTTGGCAATTGAATTTGGTCTCCCAACCTCAAACTTTAGAACCTACTCCACACTTGTAGAAGCTTGCAAGGAGTCCACCTTCCCCTTGGATATTGACAAAACCCTTGACTCGACCAATGAGATAGTTTGGAGGGATGGGGGACCCATCTCCAAGATTAAAGAAAAGGTTGTTTATAGAGACCTAACCCGTGTTAGCACTGTCTTTGAGCATCTTAATTATTGTTGGAATATAGAGATAGATAATAATGAATGGCATAAAGTACTAATGGATGTTTGGTGTAGTGGGCTTGAGCCAAAAAAGGCTTGTTTCAGGTGGCTTGTTTTGCTATGAAGAATTCCTTTTAAATCTAATCGACATGATGTGGATATATGCAATCTTTATAAAACTCTTGAATTGGTAAAACATATTTTATTTGACTATCTCTATGCTAAAGAAATTTGGAAAATGTTTTGTTGCAATCTCAGAATTTTGGATAATAGTGATAAATTGATGTGGTTTGATGTTCTAATTTATAACAAAAATTTGAGAAAAGAATGTAATTTTTTTTGGATTTTTCTCTCTACTGAGATTATGTGGCATAACTGGAAAGTGAGGAATGATGAAAAGTTCATGGGTAATAGGAGGAACCTTATTGAGTTTTAAAATAAACTCACTTTTCTCCATGTTGTCTCGCAGGTATCATTGCACATTGAGATCTCCCTACCCAAGTTTGTCAACTTGATCAGCGATGGTTTGGCTAGGATCAAAAAGGTAGAAGTTAGATGTGGGCACACATGCCACCTGGAGCGAGAGGAACACGATGTTAGGAAGTAAGATTGTCTAGAATGAAAAGAAGTTTCTAGAATGTAAGAATTTTCTAGAATATTGAAACAACTAAAAGTTGTTCATAAAAAAACATTCCAACTATAGAATTCTCCAGATTACTAGAAGTTTCATAGTGATTTATGTGAACCAGAATATCCTTCTCTTTCAGGTGCCAGGTACCTTCTCACTTTTATTGATGATTACAGCAGGAAAGTATGGGTTTATTTTCTTGAAAGGTAAAATGAAGTATTTGAAGTTTTTCAAAAGTTTAAGGCATTAGTTGAAAATCAAAGTGGGAAAATAATTAAATGCTTAAGGATAGATAATGGGGGTGAATATTGTAATTATGCATTTGAATCATTTTGTGAAAGTTGTGGTATTAAAGTGCAAAGAACAACTCCTTATACCCCTCAACAAAATGGGGTGGCTGAACGAATGAATAGAACTCTTTTAGAAACAGATCATTGTATGATGCATTCTAAAAGTTTACATGATAAATTTTGGAGTTTGGCTGTTTCTTGTGCTGCACATATTATAAATAGAATCCCCACCAAAGCTCTCACAAATATCACCCCTGAAGAAGCATGGAGTGGTAGGAAACCTCACATTGGGTATTTTAAAGTATTTGGGTGTATTGCTTGGGCACACATTCTTGATGAAAAGAGACACAAGTTAGAACCAAAGAGTCACAAGTGTTTGTTTATGGGTTACAGTGAAGAATCAAAGGCTTACAGGTTATATGATTTGACAACTCAAAAAATCTTTGTCAGTAGAGATGTAAAGTTTGATGAACATTCGCAACTTCCAGCCACTTCTTCTCACTCGACAACAACTAATGCTCCCTATATCAATGAAGATGAAGCATGCACTAATGAAACAACTAATTCTTGTGAACAACCTCTTTTTGCAGGTAGTGATGATGAAGATAACATTTCAGCTAGACAAAAGACAAGGAGCATTGAAGATATATATGGGCAAGGATCAAAACTTCAAGAAAGGAATGGTAGTATTTTTATGGCCAAAGTATTACAGATTGATGATCCAATTTCATATGAGCAAGCTAGAGGGAAGAAAAAATGGGAGCAAGCTATGAAAGAAGAATATGATTAAGACTGGGGTGGTGATATAGATGACCAAAAATCTATTAGAGGCTATGATTTTCATCTTGGATCAAGTCCTATTATATGGAGTAGCAAAAAGAAAACAACTACATCATTGTCTTCTTGTGGAGCAAAATATAGAGCAACAAAAGAAGCAAGAAAGGAAGCAATTTGGATTCGAAAGGTGAACATTAAGGGGGGATAGTGTTATAATGTTCCCCTCTCCTTCTGTATCTTTTTTCCCCTTTTTTTAAATCTTTGTAATATTCTATCCTATCTTAAGGGGGGATGTTAGGAAGTAAGATTGTCTAGAATGAAAAGAAGTTTCTAGAATGTAAGAACTTTCCAGAATATTGAAATAGCTAAAAGCTATTCATAAAAAGAGCATTCCAACTATAGAAGTCTTCAGATTACTAGAATTTTCCAAGCTCCACTATAAATATGAAGTTGTTCATTGCAAATAGTACAATGATGAATGTATATTGTTGGATTGAATATAATAAAAGTTAGATTAATTATTTTTTTAGCTATTTTCTCTCTATCTTTCTTTGCCCTATTTTGTCCTATTTTTAGCAGTTGTTACATTGCTTTTTTTATATTGTTTTGGGCCTGTTTTTACACACGAGATCTTCCTAAATTCCATAAATGAGTTCCAAAGAGACTTTAATGTGACAATAAAAATGCAAGGAAGGCATAAAAGGACCCTCCGAACAGACTAATGCAAAGTGATGCACAGTTCATGGTGGGAGGGGATGAAAGTGGACCGGTTGAAGAGGAAAATACTAGCAAGGATTTGGATAGGAGCTAATCAGGCATGGTCTCAACAATTATGATCTTACAGTCTCTTTTTGTATATGTAGTAAAATGATGCATAGTTCTTTTTGTATATGCTGATATATAAACATTGTAAATGGTCAAGCAATGTATATAACACTATTTTATGTAGATCAGGTGGCAAATTTAGCATGTACAGTTTTTGCTAGAACAACACTCATTGCGTACCAGCTATGATAATATGTAATATCATCCAAACTATCTTTAATAAAAAATAAAATCATAAAGTGTGATCCTAAATATTAAGTAATATTTTACCATAAATTATCAATACAATCTTTACGAGGCTTTAGGAGTGACATTTGAGTTAAGCAAGGATGCTCACTATCCCCCACCTTTTTGACTTATAATCAATAAACTAGAAGAATGGATAAATTTGTACGAAAGGGATGGTGTTTTGCTGGGAGAGTATGTTTTAAGTCTTATTTTGTACATTAATGATCTTATCTTTATTACATAGTCCACTCAAGTGCTATAAGAGCACTTAAAAATTGTATAACACTTTTGCAAGGAGGTGGGTATGAAAGTTAACACCAACAAGACCAGCATAATGGTCATTTCCAACCAAAAGGAAAAAAATCAACCTAACTTTAATATTGAAGGGGGTATCTTGGAAGAAGTATCAAAGTACACATATCTTGGGTTATAATTCACCAACAAGCTAAGTTGGGAAACTTGTAGAAAGAAGATAACTTTGGGAAGTTGGGAGCACTTATTGCATTACAAATCAAAAGTAAAGAGGTTAAGTTATGAGACATGAATTTTGTTTTGAATTTTATCGGACTATTAATAATTCTGGTGATGCTTTATGGGTGTGAATTATGGTTTAGCATCATATTAGAAATAAAATGGAGAGAAAAAAGGATTTAAAAATACTTGAACAAAAGTAATTTTTTTTTTTTGGTTCCTTATGATGTTTTTTAATAGAAACAAGTATGTTTGCATTGATGCAATTGTTTTAGTTCTCTTAGAATACTTAAAAAAATTGAATAGGTGAAGGCAAATAGATGGCCTAAGGTTGTCACCAAAGAAGTTTTGAATGAAAGAAAAAAGACTTGGATGAAAAAAAACAACACATGGATGGAAAAATAGAACATTAACTCGAATGTATATCCAAATAATAGAAAAGACATAAAAATATTTGCTATGGATAAATTTCAAAAGTCATGTGAGAAAAGGTGTTAGGAGGAAAGAGGAAATAATATTTTGATGAATTTAACCTCACATTTGGTCGCCCAAAGACACATATAAGGACAAATATCACTTCGAAAGAAAAGATGCTCATAGTCCAATTAATGACTAATTCACATTGTCTTTAATGTGAAATAAGAAGATGGAAGAGGTCAAAAGGAAAATGGGAGGAGAAGGTATAAGTCCTCTACATAAACAAATAGTGAAACATTTTATTCGAAAGTATGAAGCCTACATTACCATTGAACCATATATAAAAATACTTTTGAAATAATTTCTCCATAAAAAAAAAAAAAACCCAATCAACTACCTACCCCATAAACTATCTCTAACCTGAGTTAAAAACCTCTACTTGATTCCTTCAATTTGTCAATTCTTTTATTTCAATAACCCACGAGGGGCGGATGTGAAAACCCTATGAAATACCTAATTGAGAACTCGTGACGGATCCCATATTCAACAAAAGCATAAAATTAGCAATCACACCTTAGTGTGCAATGGGTACGCCAAAGAAGTGTGGAAAGTCAATTAAGATAAATTTTGATTTATTTTTATACTACATAAAATTATAAGAATTATTAATTATAAATTTAAATCATTTTATGTAATTAATAGTTTTATTTAAAAATATAATATATAATATTAAGTATAATTAAATTATTTATAATTTATTTTTTATTATTAAAATATAATCCACATTTCATATAATAACTTATAAATCAAATTTTATAAACTTATATATAATATTAATTATAATTAAAAAATATTGGTGAATTGTTGGCCGTGAATATTACTTGGTGGTGAATTCCTGATGGTGAATTTTTCTTGGATGAATTGCTGATAATGAATTTTCCTAAAACCAAATTTTATATTAAAAAAAATATATATAAATCAAATTTTACCTTAAACAAAGTATAAATCAAATATTATATTAACTAAAATATAAATTAAATTTTAAATCAAAATATAATGATTTTTTTAAAAGTTTTTAATTATGCTAATTTAATTTAAATATAATAAATATAAATTAAATATATTAATTACTGTAGACACCTAAAATTGGTCTGGAGAATCTAATTGATTGAATACGATTTATTTGATTAATTAATCTTAAATTCTTCTACTTAGTAAATAAATAGAAATATCTATTTATATTAAGTTCATTTATTAATTCTTCTATTTCCTTTCCAAATTAAATAAACAAAATTAAAAACTTTGTTTTATTTAATTATTATCATTTTCATCATATTATTCCTCTCTTAATTAAATAAACAAAATTAAAAACTTTGTTTTATTTAATTATTATCATTATTGCTTCTTTCATATTTTCTATCATAAATTAAATACACAACTTGAATAATTTGTGTTATTTAATTACCTCATCACATTTCTTCTTAATTAAATAAAGATCTCTAAAATCTTTTATTTAACTATCATTCTCCTTTTAATTTAATAAACAAACCCTATAGTTTGATTTATTAAAATCATTTATTCCTCTTTTGCTAAATTTAAATAAATTAAATATTATTTAAATTTATGCACTATTCACTCACCAATAAAATTAAATATTTCAAAATTTGATTAATGGCACTGCCATTCACAGGAAAAGCTTCAGGGACAAACCTGCAGGAAATTCTCTCAACAACCTTCCACCCACCTTCCCTCTTATCTTGCCTGGTGTTTTCATGGGGAGAAACCATTCTCCATGATCAGCTCCTCCTTCTCATCCCATGCCTTTGGATTCTCCAGATGAAATCACAGCCCCTCATCCCGTGTTCCTGTGCATTTGTGCTGCCGTGAAAGCTATAAATACAGCTTTTGGGTTACAGGAAATGGATCCCAACTTATGTAATCTTACTCTGCAGGTTTCCAAAGCATTCAAGCATCCAAGCAACCAAGCATTCAAGCATTCATCCAGCATCCATCAAGCAGCAAATCAAGCATCCAAAATCTCTAAAATAAAGATCTCTAAAATCTTTTATTTAATTATCATTCTCCTTTTAATTTAATAAACAAACCCTATAGTTTGATTTATTAAAATCATTTATTCCTCTTTTGCTAAATTTAAATAAATTAAATATTATTTAAATTTATGCACTATTCACTCACCAATAAAATTAAATATTTCAAAATTTGATTAATGGCACTGCCATTCACGGGAAAAGCTTCAGGGACAAACCTGTAGGAAATTCTCTCAACAACCTTCCACCCACCTTCCCTCTTATCTTGCCTGGTGTTTTCATGGGGAGAAACCATTCTCCATGATCAGCTCCTCCTTTTCATCCCATGCCTTTGGATTCTCCAGATGAAATCACAGCCCCTCATCCTGTGTTCCTGTGCATTTGTGCTGCCGTGAAAGCTATAAATACAGCTTTTGGGTTACAGGAAATGGATCCCAACTTATGTAATCTTACTCTGTAGGTTTCCAAAGCATCCAAGCATCCAAGCAACCAAGCATTCAAGCATTCATCCAGCTTTCTTTAGTATCTCATAGTTTGCAATCATGGTTGTTTACAATAGTTTATTTCTCATGAATTTTACTGTAGAATCATCTTAGTTGCATTATAGAATCATAATAGTTCATTTCTCATTCTCTAAGTGTCATTTCAATAGTTTAATTAGCTTACAAATCTGAGAGCTAAGTAGATTAGAGAAATCTTTAGAGTTAGAGAGCAATAGGATAGATTTCTGAAGCTTTTTAGTTTAAATTAGTTTAAATTCATTAAGTTTTAGATGCAATATCTTATTTAGAAGCGTAGATGCATAGTTTAGATTATTTTCCCCATTCTACCGCTTACAGATTGGCGCCCATTGTGGGGCCATACCCCATATTTTGCTAAATTTTTAAAAATTGTGTCCTACAGGTATCGGCGTGAAAGTTTTCGCGGGATCGTGAGTTTTTGTAGCGCGCCGAGTTACTGTTTCAGTGCGCCGGGTTACTGTTACAGCGCGCCGGATCACTGTTTCAGCGCGCCGGGTTACTGTTACAGCGTGCCGGGTCACTGTTCCAGTGCGCCGGGTTTCTACTTCAGCGCGCCGAGTCACTGTTTTAGCGCGCCACTTTATCATCTTTAAAATCATTTCTTTTATCTGGATCCGACGCGTCCGCGGCCAGATTCTATTTTGTCTATTTTCTTGGTTAAAATTTACCAATCCTAGGATAGAAGCAGTTAAAATTTACCAATCCTATGATAGAAATGGTTAAAATTTACCAATCCTAGGATAGAAATGGATAAAAATTTACCAATCCTAGGATAGAAACGTCATATTTATTTTGTGGTTTAAAAATTGAACATCATGCTTATTATGGAGCAATATCTCCATATAGAGTAAATCACTTGTCTTTTGGGTTTTTAAAAAAGAACATCTTTGCTGTGATTGGGTGATAGGTTTATGCTCTCCCCTTAACTGGGTGCATCAGAATACTAGACTCACCATTACTTTATGCATTTTTAAGCTTTCTTAAAACCTTTAGACAGGCCTACCGTAGTGGAAAAAAATACTCACCCTACGGGAACGACCTGAGTGGGGACAACCAAAAGCCATGGTATTCCAACCCACTTAAAAATTTATGTGAATTTGGGGAAACCCTCTTTCAACGGAAGTGTGCAGGATAACCATCCCCAAAATCTTTGTTCTAAAGATTGGGAGGTCTCTCGAGGGAGTTTATCTATTTGCCGCTCTGAACGGAAACCCTATCTAAGAACCTAGAAATAGAAACATGCTTGTCAGTTTCTAAACATTGTAATACTCGGCGGTGCAGGGGCGGGGAAGAATCTACCCTCAAGCACTCACCATATAATTGCCAAAGACTGTTTGCTTAGGGGATCCGGTATCCACTTCCGTCACTCTGAGTACACACCTGGAAAAGACAAAAACACGGGCGCCCTTTAGGGGGTGACATGGCTGTGTGAGTCAATGCAATTCCAAGCTGTGGGTCGTTCGAGTATATAACGATGACCTTTTGTCTCTAGGAGTGAGTCTATCTGAAGTGTCTTATCTTGTTATCAAACAAGTGAAAATCAAGAAGAATCATGTTTGGTTCTTAGAACATACACTATTTGTTTAGATTCTAGGATTTTGAATCAACTATTCTATTCTTGCTTGCTGTGTTTTCCTTCATTAAAATCAGATAAGATCATCCCAAAAAGAAAACACAAACCACCATGGCTGAAATAGATGAGGATAAATTGAATGCTTTAGCTTATCAACTGGAAAACCTTCAACAACAAATCTGGGAAACAACCACAAAGAGATATCTAATGCCAAACATCTACCCATATCCTCTTGACCAAACAATGAACATGAGACCTTCTTCACCAACAACTCCATCATCAAAGTTCAATATCTTTGAATTTTTCCAAAATTTCAAAAAGCCCAAATCTCAGTCCTCAAATACAAATGATATTGAACAATCTTATCATGTCACGCATTTATCTCCATCCACCATACGCCAAAATGAACCTCAAGATTCTTTCACCCAAGTTAACAATTCCATCCAATCATCTTCTTCTATCATATCTTCTACATCTAATGATTCATGTCAATCTCTCAATCCAAAGCTTGCTAACATAGACTCCCCTACACATCAAGGTCAAGATATTCTTTCTACTCCATCCAATGATTCCACAATCTCACAAAATCTTCCAATATTTGATCAAAATCCCATTTCTCAAGAATCTTATGACGATCCCCTCCTTTCACTTTTCATCCAAAATAATTCACATCCATCTCAAGAGACAAGTATCCTTCCAAGTTCTTTTTCCACATCACCTAATCAATCCATACCATATCATGATTATATTGCATCACAAGATCATGATAGTTCTTCCATCCTATCTAATGATTTCTTACCAATTGATGATCAAGACATGCTTTCTACAAAATCTCATGATTTCCTTCCTCATCAAGATCAAGATATGCTTCCATTCAAGGATACCCTTTCATCCCATGAAGATGTTTATCCTTCTCATAATCAAGATATGTCTTTCATAACACCTCATGATCCTTTTCCAAGTCAAGATCAAAATATCCCATCATCCCCATGTCAAGAGCCTATCACACCTATTCAAGCTATCCATGAACCCCATACCTATAAATTGGGTTCCTCCACCTTTATCCATTCTGGTTTGCTTCCAACACCTATCATTTCATCCATATCATATCCTCCCCAAAATGAACTTGCATCTTGTTTCACAAACAATACATATCCCATTGGTAAACAAATGTGTCAAAGTATGAACTACAAAGGCAAAGGATTAGGCATTCATGAACAAGGTATCCTAGAACCCCTTTTTATTCAAAAACACCCATATCACCATGGCCTTGGTTATATACCTAAGTGTTCTAGTCCATCAAACCTACCATCTATCCTAGGTTCTCATATTAGTCCATCAAACCTTCCATCTATCCTAGGTCCTCATCCTAGTCCATCAAACTTTCCATCTATCCTAGATCCTCATCTTAGTCCATCAAAATCTCCATCTATCCTAGGTCCATATCCTATTCCTCAAGAACAACAAAGGCACACATCTTTGATGCCCTTTCAAAATTCTACCCACATTCACTCATCCATAATACCTCCATACCATTCATCTCAATCCACCCCTCCCATTGCTCTTGGAAGAAATTTGGGTGCCAAATATCAGAAGCTTCTATATCAAAATCCACATGTATCAAAGGATCAACATGTCTCCTCGAAGAGACATGCAAAAATAAAAGAAAACTTGATCCAAAATCAAAGGAAAAATCAAAAAGGCCACAAAGGCCCATCAAAGCAAAAAGGAAATTTTCAAAGACCACAAAGGTCCATAAATCAAAAGAAAATTTCAAAAGGCCACAAAGGCCCATCAAAGAAAAAAGGAAATTTTCAAAGACCACAAAGGTCCATAAATGAAAAATTTTCAAGGCCACAAAGGCCCACTAAGCAAATATCAAAGTCAAAAATCATGTGGATTCCTAAAAGTCTCATAGAAGCAATAAAATCAAAATTGGCATCCAAATTTTCTTATCCAAAAGCTTCCTCCAATCTTCCATATAATAACCTATCACTTTCCAAATCCATTCTTCCTCCATCACTCCACCATCCTTCAAGGTGTGTGCCAATGTTGAGCTTGTCATCCTTTCCATCTATCCATTATCCAACATTCATCCCCCATCATTCCCCTTTAATCCAAACCTTTGCATAAATCCTTAGTTTCTTCCATCATACCATTAATCTACCAGCATTTATGAGTCTAATCCCCATTGCCATGGTTAATTAAAGGGATAATTGATTGTGAAACTCAATTTTAAAGTCCTTCCTCCATCTCCCTATCATCCATATCCTATCTTACATATTCCTCTTGCACTCTACACTTAAGGGCAAGTCTCATCCATCTTATCATTCATGGTCATTATCCTTTCTACGCTCATTCCTTACATTTCCACTTTTGATCTTGATAAGGTTAAGAATCTTCTTGAACATCATATATGCTTATCCTATATGCTTTATCCATATCTTTCATACCATATCTTTTATTTTATCCATATTCCATCATTCTTACTAGATACATCCTTTCTTTTCATCCTTGGTTTTGATGAAGAATGGGGGCAAAGCACTTGGTCCTTGTGTATATATCTTGTCTAGTTGATCTTGATCATCCCATTCATTATCGTTATCCTTGCATTATTCCATTCCATATCTCCTAGCTTATCAAAATCCATGTCATCATGTCCCTTTGCAACCTTGAATCTTATCATGCAAATCATATTTGAGCCTAGCTGTAAAACATTATCCAATCCTCATATCTTTTGTCAATCAAACGTCAAAAATCATCAATCCTTTTGTACTTAGAGGATATTAGTAATCCTAAGTACTTATCATCATCATGCCTTATGGAATCAATCAACTATTGTCATCTTTCAACAAGAGATATGTTGCTTGTGTGACATGTTTTGCAGTGACTTTCATTTTGATCTATCATTTATCCATGGTTGCATTACCTCTATTGTGGTTCATCTTGTTCCTTCAAATCGGTCATACCATCTCATTCCAAATCAAATATCTTGAAAATCCAAAAAAATATCAGAAAGTCCGTCAAAATCCAAAAACATTAGAAAGTCCATCAAAATCCAAAAACATCAAAAAATCCATCAAAATTCAAAAACATTAGAAAATCCCTCAAAATCCAAAAACATCAGAAAATCAAAATCCAAAAACATCAAAAAATCAAAATTCAAAAACATCAAAAAATCAAAATCCAAAAACATCAGAAAATCGATCAAAATCCAAAAAATCAGAAAATCCATCAAAATCCAGAAACATCAGAAAATCAAAATTCAAAAAAATTAGAAAATCAAAATCCAAAAACATTAGAAAATCCATCGAAATCCAAAAACATCAGAAAACCCATCAAAATCCAAACACATCAGAAAATCAGAAAATTCATGCAAAAACATTCAAAAATCGCAAAATGCAATAGTAGATTTTGTGTCAGTCAAACTACGTGGTCTCTGCGTGTATAACGTAGGCAAGACTAATCTTTGATCAGTCCCTGAGACCCCTAGGATAGGTCTTTAGGTTACATCCTTTGGTCAAACGTCTAGGAATATCATACAACCATCCGCACACACATTTCAACACTGATGATCTAATCTGAATAATGATTTGAAAATACATTAAGTAGAATTTGAATTGTTGTACTTTTTACTTTTTTTCATTTGCTTATCATTTCTTTGGAGCTACTCGATGATGTATTGAACTAGAGAAGCAAGGAAGGAGAATGATACATTTTCTTTGTTTGCTATTTGTGAGTTAGTAATTATTATTTTGTGAATTGTCGCGGGAAGTGCTCTACCAAGTATCATGGATGACATTCCAATTCACTTAAGAAAATAATTAATTCTTGTCTGTTTACGCAAGAAATGCTCAGGTCATCTCGGTCTATCTTATACCTTGATGCTTGTGTTCATTTGCAATATCAAAAGTCATGAAAGAAGTACTCAGGTCATCATTGGTCTATCTCATATCATTGATGCTTGTATTTTCTTTCAACATTTTTAAAAGCTCAGTGATGATACAAAGCAAAATCAAAAGATTATTGAAATGACACTTAGAATTGCATGGTTAAAATAGATTGCATCCATATTAGTCTTGCATATGCATTTATAGATGGTTTCAAAAGCTACCAAATTTCAATCTCAAAAGCTATACGTATTCCCTTTCTACATCATATCACCATCTCTTCAATATTTCTTAGGATATCATCTCTTTCTGAATCATTTTCTTTCATTTCAGTCATCTCAAATTCCATCCAATCTTAATCTATTAAGTCTAGCACAAATCATTTAATAACATCCTTGGTTTTGTTCCCATCCTTATTACAAGCCTTTATCCAATCATCATCATCATCGGGATGTATCCTTCCCTATCATTTTGTGTTGTTTCGGGATGTATCCTTCCCTCATCAACAACACTCTTATCATCATCATCAATCAATCTTGGCTTACAACTTGACCGGGGAAACATCACGTTTATCCTTGAATCCATTTGTGCTTACTTACTTTTCATCTTCTCCTTTCATTATCTCTTCCTCATCCCATCCCCTATTCTATTCATCATTTTGCATCATCAAGTCCCAGTACATTAATCGATCTTATACTGGGGCATATCAATCAATTAGTGAAGTCAAATCACAAATCAACAATCTTATCAAATCAATCAACATCAATCAATAAGTCTATCAATCAATCAAATCTAATAAGCTTTGTTCAAATCTTGTGATCATCAATCTATCATTCAACCTTGCCTATCATGAGGTTAATCATTCAATCAATCAATCATTGAACCTCGCCTATCATGAGGTTAATCAATCATCAATCTATCATTGAATCTCACCTATCATGAGATCAATAATCTTCTAATCTATCAGGATCAACAATCAGCTGACGTGATTATCAATCATTATCATAATCAACTGGAGGAATCAATATTTCTTTATCAGGAAATAAATTGTTTCATCATTGCTTGTTCATCAAATCATCATAAAAATTCAATTTTTTTGAAAAAATCATAAAAAAATTCAAAATTCATCAATTTATCTCCCGTGGGGGCATATATCACTATCATTTCGAAATTCAACATCTGGGGCAAGTCTGGGGCATGTTTTAAAACCTTTCAATACTGGCAGCTAAAGCAAAATCATTCTTTGAAGCAATGTGTAAACACATTACTTCAAAAAGGGGCAAAATGTAGACACCTAAAATTGGTCTGGAGAATCTAATTGATTGAATACGATTTATTTGATTAATTAATCTTAAATTCTTCTACTTAATAAATAAATAGAAATATTTATTTATATTAAGTTCATTTATTAATTCTTCTATTTCCTTTCCAAATTAAATAAACAAAATTAAAAACTTTGTTTTATTTAATTATTATCATTTTCATCATATTATTCTTCTCTTAATTAAATGAACAAAATTAAAAACTTTGTTTTATTTAATTATTATCATTATTGCTTCTTTCATATTTTTTATCATAAATTAAATACACAACTTGAATAATTTGTGTTATTTAATTACCTCATCACATTTCTTCTTAATTAAATAAAGATCTCTAAAATCTTTTATTTAACTATCATTCTCCTTTTAATTTAATAAACAAACCCTATAGTTTGATTTATTAAAATCATTTATTCCTCTTTTGCTAAATTTAAATAAATTGAATATTATTTAAATTTATGCACTATTCACTCACCAATAAAATTAAATATTTCAAAATTTGATTAATAGCACTGCCATTCACGGGAAAAGCTTCAGAGACAAACCTGCAGGAAATTCTCTCAACAACCTTCCACCCACCTTCCCTCTTATCTTGCCTGGTGTTTTCATGGGGAGAAACCATTCTCCATGATCAGCTCCTCCTTCTCATCCCATGCCTTTGGATTCTCCAGATGAAATCACAGCCCCTCATCCCGTGTTCCTGTGCATTTGTGTTGCCGTGAAAACTATAAATACAGCTTTTGGGTTACAGGAAATGGATCCCAACTTATGTAATCTTACTCTGCAGGTTTCCAAAGCATCCAAACAACCAAGCATTCAAGCATTCATCCAGCTTCTTTAGTATCTCATAGTTTGCAATCATGGCTGTTTACAATAGTTTATTTCTCATGAATTTTACTGTAGAATCATCTTAGTTGCATTATAGAATCATAATAGTTCATTTCTCATTCTCTAAGTGTCATTTCAATAATTTAATTAACTTACAAATCTGAGAGTTAAGTAGATTAGAGAAATCTTTAGAGTTAGAGAGCAATATGATAGATTTTTGAAACTTTTTAGTTTAAATTAGTTTAAATTCATTAAGTTTTAGATGCAATATCTTATTTAGAAACGTAGATGCATAGTTTAGATTGTTTTCCCCATTTCACTGCTTACAATTACATTATTAAATAAATTATTAAAAACCTAAATGCGTTCATTATTAAAATATTAGCAGTAATTTTCATTTTAATAAACATACTCTAAAACCCTAGTAAAAACCTTATTTTGAGGCTGCAGAAAGCTTAATACCAGCGAAAAGATGATAAATACAACCAATCCCTTTTCCTTGTGTTGACGGGGATAATAAAAGCATCCTAAAGTGATTTCGGATAATACGATGCATTTGTTTATGACCGGACAAACCAAAAAAAGAGAGAGCCGTTAAATAAAACTTACGCTTTCCTCCGGAAAAATATGATATATTTCCCACATAGCGTCGGTTAAAAAACAGCCGATGAACAACAGAAGACGGAACCGGAAAACGAAACGGCGCTCACAAAGGGAACGGAAAAATGGCGAAAAATGATAAACGACTGAGATTCGTTTAATGGTCGGCAGGTTTAGATTAACCATTGATGGGCAATTTTCCTTCGGCGTAAATAAAATAAAATAAAACAATGCATATAAAAAAGATTGTGAGAGGGTTCCGGGGACTCGAACCGTGTCCGTATGGCTGTCAGGTCTTTTACATAATTTACAAGGAAGACACAGATTTGAAGTTCTGTTGCTTACACCATCAATTTTTACTTCTATTTTCTGCACTGTAATTTCACTTTAGCTCACAGTACCTTAAACAACAGTAATTTTACATATCTTTTTTTTTTGGCTGGACATTTTTTACATTTGGACAAAAAACGCTCGGCCATTTTGCTCGTACTTTAAGCTCTGCCATTCAGCTGTGCTGACGGATGTTGTTTTGGTTGTCTTAATAGAATCCCATATGCAGGCTTCATGCGCTGTTTGGGAGGCTCAAGAGGAATGCTCTTTAACACATGGTAAGCGTTAATGTTTTAAAATAAAAAAATGCAATGTTTTAATTAATCACAATACTTGGTTAGAATCGTCGATTTTGTTAAAACTTTTGTAGTCAATTATTGGAAAACAATATTTGTGAAAACTTGAAGTCTTTAATTTAATGTTTTCTTGAGGTCATTCTTGAGTTTAGATTGTCTGAATATGTATGTTTGCTCACGCATTTCAGCATCGGGGGAATGGAGCTTCAGCTCTCTTTGGGGAGATAGCTAAAACCTATCTGATTTGAGAAAGTTGTTTGGATTTTTCCCATATATTCCTATATTAAATATGTTCATTTCAATATGATTGGCCATTGGGTTAATTTCACCCAATTTAGTTCATCGTTGAATTTACTTCGTATTTTAATACAATTGGGTTTCTGCCCGTATGGTGTAAACTTACACAAATACTCTCTGTAAGCTTAGCTTTACTTGGTTTCTGTTCCGCAAGTCAAGATCAGTTAGGTTAATAGGAAGTGTTTGTAGCGGCATTATTCGTTTCTATGGCTATGCAAAGATTGAATGTCATGGTGGTTCACATGCTGCAAGCTTGTTATGGTACATATTCGTTTTATCTATGATAGAAAAATACAAAGAATAGGATAAGTCAGGACATTATTGCATGGGTTATAAGAAAAATATAAGAGAATAGGACAAGGAACTATGATAAAATAGCACAGGTCATAGTCTGTCAGGTGGTGGTACAATGATATGTAGGAGCACTCATAGCAGCGATGGCCCAGTTTCAAAGCCTGGTGAGCTTCCATTCCCTTAACGCAACGATAATGTCGTTACACAGGTGCAGTATGCTAAACAAAGTTCAGTATCCTCTTTAAGTGATACATACAGGGGATTTAGCAATGAATTAAAAAAAACATAGGTTGTGTTTTAACTTTTAAGTTGGTGACAAGGTGACTATTCAGCTGAGGAGTATATAATAAAAAGTTTAAGAATCATGTAAAACTCTAACTAAAGATGGTAATGAAATTATTATGTTTTCACAGTACTTATATGATTGACTTAAATGAGATGCAGGCTGTGAATAAAATGACATCACATTTTCAAGTTGCACCTCTTGTGGCATCACCATGCTATCCGAATTCAGTTGTATGGTCAGAGGAGAATCTGGTGGCTATTGCTACTGGTCATCTGGTCACCATACTGGTAAATGTGATGCTTGATTTTTATGTAAATTTTCTTTAGTGTTTTTTAAATCCTTGTTTTTCTGGTGCAATAGTCTAGCAATTTCACTATATTAAATTGATCTTTCATAAATGTCTTAGCCATCATAATCATAAATGTGTTCCATTAAAATTATGCCTCTTAACGTCATGTACATTGGAAGAGATATAGATATGATTGATTTCTTTTGTGCCATTCTTGGCAATTTAATTTTTATTGTAAGCCTTGTTGAAATTGAATTTGTAGCTTTTAATAATGTTTAATAATGACTATTACTTTACCCCAGAACAAACACTTTGGAAATCTTAAGAGACCACCGCACCAGTAACTATTCTGACCATATTTTTTATTGTAAGTATCGTTGCAAAAAGAAAAGTAATCATTGCCTTTAAGACGCTCAATGATGTCATCACTGGACTGCACTTTACCTTTGTAGGGTAGATACTTGACATTTCCAAGCCTATCATCATTGAGTATGATTATTTTAACTTTTGGTTCTAGTATTGGTGCATTGTTATCCCAAGGAGAAAGACACATTCCCTCTGAGAGCAGGTAATGAAATGTTTGAGAACAATGCTTGACCACATAAAACAGCAAATGTTGGTTTATGCATTCACCAATGGGATTATCTCCGACTGTGCCAGATTTGTTTTTAAATAGACCATCTCAACATACAACATTCTCTGATGTAGGCTACACTTCTAAAGAACAGTAGAAGCTGATAAACAGGCTACAAGTCTGGAATTTTGAAACCCTGTACAAGAAAAGGAAATATAATATAGTTGTAGATGCTTTGTCTGATGAAGGTAGATTCCTTGGTTTTAGTGCCATCTTAATTAACAATCCTACATTGTTTATCTATGTTCTCCAAGACCATGCATTGAACATCTTATAGTCCAACTTTGCCAGAGATACCTTGATGACCGACTACAAGGGCCAAAAATAACATCATCTTCTTCAAGGACTCTGTCACCTTTTAGATTCATTTTTCTTTCATTCAGAAATATTTAGAGCTTAGGCATATTGTGCCATTTTGAATGCAATTAGGGTTTTGAGAAAATTGCAAGAATACCCCATCTTCAGTTTATAGTCCTAGTTGAAGTCTGATATAGATGAGTTTATTGCAAAAAGTTATGTCTATTGGTGTAATGAGGTGGAAAGTTGATTTCAGCACACCTGTGTGTGATTTGCAGCCCCACACCACTCTGAGCACATCCAAGTTGGATTTTCAGCTTCAAGCAAAGTCCTTGTGAGATTTGCCAAATATTACAGCTAGAGGACATATTGTGAAGTGCATGCCATCTTGCTGGGTTTTACGTGCACAAGAAGTCAAAGGCACGACACCAATGGAGTATACCTGTTTAGAGTAGGCTAGCCACGTGACATTTCATCTTGTAGGACAAAATATGGTTCAAGCAAGCATAATGATTGGTGCATCAATCATTCTTGGAACTTAATTGTCTTTTAATAGATTGAAGATTCTATAACTGAGACTTTAGTCCACTCACTCTCTATTGTGTTGGACATGTTATAAACTCCATTATATGTAATGCATTCTCAGCGTCAAACAATTCATCTTTGGATTCGACCCATGGGAATGCACAGTTTTGGCTTCTAAGTCTAACATGTGTATACACATGTATAGCATTTAGTTCATGATGAATAAAAAAATTATATTTGCTATCCACCATCCTATTTAAACTTGTAATGGTGCATCCTCATTTGTTGTTGTATTTCCATTGCATGATCAATATAAATTGTAGACTAATTAGATATATGCATCTATTAGTTAGTTTGTAAATTGTCCTTTGTGCAAACTCTTGGGCTCAATGGAAATCAGTGATGCTAGAATAATTCTATGCATAGAGTCTTATATCCTGCCAACTAGATCACTTAAAATTCTTTTTTGTCCTAATATGACTACTTGTTCACATTGTCGCAAAGAAGGTATACAACCTGGTTCTGTTCTTAATGCCTAGAAGAGTATGGACAATAGGCCAAGATGTTCAACAATGCAAAAGAAGCCATTTCCAAAAAGGTGCATTAGCATGGTCAAGAAGCTCTAAAAGAACAAAGAGGAGCTTTTTTCACAATTTCAGGATTTAATCCTCAACTGAATCCTGCAACATCATCTACCACTTTCAATTCCTTATTCTAGCATTAAGTTCACTTATCCTTGATAGGCTGCAAGTCAATCTTGACATCTCAATGTTCCAAGGTGAAATCAATTCCAAGACATTGGATAATCGACTTTGAAAACTGGATATGTATTCTACCATCAATAAGTTCACATATGTTGAAAATATCACCTCGGCACTCTTAAAGATGTCCAAGCAGATGCTTGGTTTGTGGAATTCGTACGTTGTGAAGAAAGAAAACGAATTCGAGCCTATTCACACATGTTCCAAGTTCACTTACGTAGTATTTCTAGAACTAGAATACCTTTGTTTCAAGCCCTATTGTGATATGTACAATAGATTCTAGTTGTTGAAACAAAAGTATTGGCCCACGCAAGACTTTACAAACAAGCTCTGTGAACTCTAGTAGGTACAAATCTTTGTAAAATAGACCTCCACAAAGTATTGTAATACATCAACAGTTTCTACCACTGCATCAAAATCACTATGGAGATTTTGTATTACGAGATGTTGGAACAAGCCTATTGACACAGCATCAAGATTGAGGAGCAATACAATATGAAGTATAAAGGGCTAGCCTCGTTTGGTCCTTCACACAATAGCAAACCTCAAGGCAATGGTCAAAATTGCACTATGTAACAATCTTGTAGTAGGGAGACTTTGCCTAAACCATAGGTGAATGCTCAATTGAAAGGTCTTGCTTGAGAGAAAGTGAAATAACCCCTACTGGAAATATTTTAAACAAACTTGCAATTTTCACCAATTATGCTTGACAGGCATTTTGTCAAACAGTTTGTATGCTGTTCACTATAAAGGATTTCTGATTTTTATCACTTGTGACAGATTTCTTAAGGTTCTTGAATATATTTTCTATCATAAATGCATTTAACATTCATAGATTCAATGAGACATTAAGACAAATGGTTACCATTCAATCATCATGTTTGGAAATAATGAATATTTTCATTATTTATTGTTGTTCTGAATATGAGAATACAGAGATATGTATATTGACTGATCTAACCTCTCAGTGCAACAGATGTACATCCTCCAAAATAGCTACAGCAGGAGTTGCCCCAACATTATGGACTGGTTATCTTCTTCTATGATCCATGTTGCACTTTCAGTTGACCCACACACTAAATAAATGCAGTGCTAACCTTCAGAATAATCCTCCAACCATATGTCCCTGATATCAGAGTCTGGGCAGCATATTGATCAATAATTAGCAACAGCAATAAACCTTATAACACCCAGCAGCTGCTTATGCCTCCATCAAATGGTATGGCTCATTCCAAAAATGGTACAACGACCTCATAAATATGAATAACATCTTCAACAGTTTTGACTCCTCTTTCTTTGGCAGATTTAAGACTTGTTTGACTATTCCAATGTGCCACGTCACCCTCCAAAGATGTACGGCAGACCTTTTTCTATGGTACAGTAAGCTCCCCATTGGTATGGCCACTAGGAATAAGTACGACAGACTTAGGAGGTCGCAAATCCTTGTTTGAACTGGTGCTGACGCCATTGACCCTTCTTCATTTACTGTGATAAAAATATGGGAGGCCACATCTTCACCAAACTTGGCTTCCAAACCTTCAATAATTGCAATTGACCCTTCTTTAGACTTTTGGAGTGGTACAGGTCCTTTATGGGGGCAGTTGGGTTAATATTCAGCGTCAAAATATATATTTTATTTAATTTTAATGCAGACCAATTGTCCAATACTTCGGCAATTGCATTATCTCTGCAAATTTATTTCTTGCTTGCAAGATTTCAAATAAATTTGATTATTGATCAAACTTGCAAACCTGGAAAGATAAATTGATTTTCTCCCATAACCCTTATCACAAACATTCAGCATCCAGGCAACTTCTATGTGAAATTTCTCCAATGGAATCCGAGAGTTTTTGTCCCCAAATCCCAAATGTTCAGCACACTGTCGATCCTTGGCTGAAATCACATTGCCTTTTGGGTTTTCCTTCGTTAGGAAAACCGTTGGGGTTTTTGCTGCTCTGGTGAGAAAGCTGGCCATAGGCACAAATCTTTAAAAGAGAAATAAACAATATCTAGAATGAAAGAAATGAACCACTTCAGCCCTTTTTATAACTTCTTCGGGAACTTTTTGGAATTTAATATTTTAAATCACCTTTTTTAAAATACTAATCCTTATTGCTCTGAAATTAATTAACATTTTTGGCACTTTAGTCACTTTACTAATCATCTTATAAATAATTAATTTAAATCATCTTTTAATTTATGTTTTTATCGACAACATACAATTAATTATTTAATTATTAAATATTCCCCGCATTGCGAGTTGAAGATGCGAAAAATATAGAAATAGTCTAGAAGTGAAATCCGAAGGTGCCAAAATACTCAAGAGCTCACTGGGAATCCATCTTACTAAAAATACATTTTCCAAAATGTCATGTCCCAAATTTTTAAAGGGATCTGAGCCGACCTGAAACCAACGTTTATCAATGCTATCCAATAAAATAATAATTAGTAAATAATTAAATTATTGTGTAGCCGACTTGCCTTTGGGTTGGCGCCCTTTTGAAATTTAAATCTTTAATTTTTGTTTGAGGCTGACTTCATTATAGCAGCTTGTTAGGCTAGTATTTATATTGGCTTCTTGTTGTGAATCAAGCATCATGAGTTTTGGAGTTAATCTCTGGCTGGTGATTGAGGACGTAGTCGCTCAAATCTAGGACCCCAGGTCAGGACGTAGTTTAGGCCATGGGAAAGCTCATGAATATTATTCAATTCATCTATTACTTCCTCATACATACTCTCATTTGCCGAATTCATTACAGGACTACAATAAAGAGGAATGATTGCACCGCCGTCCAGGCAGAGTCGTTGGCTCTGGCCGGCGCCACTCGAGCTCATTTCTGCCACCAATATTCATGATAAGCGATCACTGTATACATGAGAGAGCTTGCGTTTTCTCCCCCCGTCTGCATGCTTTCTAGGACCAACCGCACTGAAGGAAACAATTGCTATCCATTGGAGGTTGCGGCTAACGACACCACTGGAAGGGTGGAGCTCAAGAAAATAACGGATTGCATGGCAAGTTCAAGGAAAATAACGGATTGCGTTGGATTCTTTGTTGTCAACAACATCGGTGGATCAACTGCCTAATGGCTGTGTATGCTTATCGAACCGTCATCAAATGTATCTGAATTGAATATACTCGATAGAGTTCATTGTTCCTGAGAATTTTCTATTGTGCGAGTTCCTATAGTACGATCTATTATTCAATAAAAATACGAAAGTGTTCACTGTCTCAATCTGGATTTGTAAAACCCCGCCCCGTAACCTAGAGGACAATGCAACATAGTGGAAGCGCAACTAATTTTTTTTCTTAAAAATAGTAACAATAACAACGTAAGTAATCTACTCTAAACACATACATCCTCTAGGCCATGCAACGCGTCTACATGTGAATCCCAAAACTTACAAAATTAATCTAACCATAGCATATGAAATTAACTCATGATAAACAACATACGTCAAAGCATTAACCATTGCATAATAAATTAAACATGGAAATGTAATGAACATATTTCCACAGATACAACACCATATAAAACAATATATACCATTTAGTCCAATAATGAATAGATCATACATAATGTTACAATTACAAAACACATGGATCCTCCTCGATTACAAATGAGAAATACAAATACATAGTGTCCCACTGATATAATGAACATAAGAGTAGTAACATATCCAAAGAAACACACAAGCTCCTCGAACTGAAAGATCCCGCCATCACGAACAAGAAAAAAAAGCCCAACAGTGTAAGGTGCACGATCCACCCAGCCATGTGGTACCCATAGGCCCAACCCTCGTGCTAGGAGATAGTAAAAGGCAACCAAGACAAACCTACTACCTCTAGACACAGGCAAAATGCAAAACAACACTGTACCAGTAAACACAAAACATAAGGTTACATTACTTCCAAAACCACCGAATCAAGTACAACCACTATACAATACAGACCGATTGTTGTCATAGGAGGAGTGTCATCACAAAGGTTGCATTGGTTATCCTAAGGAGATCTTCCTAGGTCCCAACCCCCATCTTGGGTTATCCTGGTAACCTCTCACGAACTCTGGCCCCACATGCACACTAGTGCAGAATCGATTATCTTTCGAGAAGACAAGATAACGATCTTGCCATTCCAGGCCTTCCCGACTCATCTCAAGTCTAACACAAGCCCTTGAGCCAATGAGTGAGCTAAATTATCTGGTTAAATATATTAAGCTTCTCTTCCCCTAATATAAGTAATTTAATTTCCACTTATTAAACTGACCGTCACATGAGTTGTCTTGGGATCACTTTGTGTCCCAGCCCTTGTTGAAAGCCACTCCCCTATTGACAACACAATAACATATTCCACAACCCAAGGGTAGACAGTGCACTAAAACTGATAACAAATAACCACTACATCTCAAGATGTAACACATCTCTACGAATGTCAAATACTGAATCCCAAATATGTGCACTACCCAAGGAAATCTCAAAGGGTGAACAAAAGATACAACAACTCTTTCACAATTTACAATCTCTGGAAGACTTACATTTCCACAATAACAAATATCCCCCCAATTCACAATTTTTTTTTTTTTTTAAAAGAAGGGGTAAAAATTTTATTCAATCAATAACAAAGTACAAGCCAAAGCCAAAGGCCCACCAAAGCAAGACAACCACCAAAACAACCAACACGAACACTACCTATGCCTGTCCTCCACTAATAACCTCTCTAGAGTCCCCAAGTAATCAGAGGGTAACTCATCCCTTCCACTAATATCCCAGTCGTCCACATTCTCAGAGGCCCACTTCGCCAGACAATCGGCCACTCTGTTCCACTCTCTAGGGATATGACAAAAGGAGACAGAATCCAAGGAACTGCAAAGACTCAGAATCTGCCTGACCTCAGAAGCCAATTGCCAACTAACATCCTCCAGCTTCTGGTTGTTCAGCATATCCACCACAATTTGAGAATCAGACTCACAAATGATCCTCCGCCAACCTAAAGAGTATCCACGCTCAACAGCTATCTTGATAGCAAGGGCCTCCATCAGATTATTAGAATGCTGCCCTTTGTACATAGAGAAGACAAAAACAACACCACCATCATTACCTCTACCAATACCCCCAACACCAGCATGACCAGGGTTCCCACGAGAAGAACCATCAGTGTTAATTTTTAAGACCCCCACTGGGGGAGGCGTCCACCTTCCATCGCGACTGACCCGTTGCCTGACATGGCGGGATCTTCTACCAGCAAGGCTTCCCCTGCTACTATCCCCCAAGTTCAAATTTCTCAAAATAGCCAGATCACCAGGATCAGTATTAATAGACATATCACACTTAGCTGAAATAGTCTCCTGGAGCCTGCTAAGAATCTTCTTCCACAGTTGAGAACTTCCCAAATTGGAGCCACAAAAAACTCTTCGGTTCCTCTCCAGCCAAAGGTTCCAGAGAATGAGAGTAGGCCCAATAGACCAGGCCATCTGCAGGAAAGAAGTCTTTGTAGGAGGTCTGCCCAAACTTTCCCAAAAGTCAATCAAGGAGGTAGCATGAATACAACCATGTTGCCAAGCCTCCCACCATCTATGCCACAACTCTCTAGAGTAAGGGCAAAGAAAGAACAAGTGAGAGGTACACTCCTCATTGCAAGAACAAAGAAGGCAAATAGAAGGACCCTGAAAACCTCGCTTGCGAAGATTTTCCCAAGTGAGGCACTTCCTCTGAGCAACCAACCATAAGAAAAAATTGCATTTGGGCCATGAGAAGTTGTCCCAAACCTTCTTCCACCAGTGCACCTCAGCCGGACCATGTAAGTTCTTGTCAAGCATAGCGTAGCCTTGAGCAACAGTGAATTTACCTTTTGGACTAGGACTCCAAGCCAGAACATCCCTCCCATTCAGAGAGCTGCAAAGTCTGTCCTTCAAAATTCTAGCAAGAACATCACGATCCTCATCAGAACCACCCAAGGGCCACTCCTGAGGATCCTTCCAGCAAGCCACCGTCACCTGACCAGTACGCTTGACAGTTTTAAAATGCTCCACCTTAATCCAACCGGCATCAGAGAAAATATGGCAAAGAGGCTGAAGCTGAGGAAAACAAGAAAGAATGGGCGGGTGGCCATCCCAAGAGTCCTGCCAAAAAAGAGCATCAGAGCCTCTATTACAGATCCAGAAGAGCCCCTCCTTAATCAGCTGAGCACCCTTCTTAAGAGTATCCCAAATACAAGAACCCTTGCCCATCAAATGAAGACGTGGCACATCAAGGCAATCAACACCGGGGATATACTTGTGGGCCAGAATCTTAGCCCAATCCTGATCCTGATTGTTGCACCACCTCCAGTATAGCTTGGCCGCCAAGGCAGTGACAGCAAGAGCCATAGACCTAAGACCAAGGCCCCCAGCATGCTTCGGCCTGCAAACAGACTCCCACTTGACTAAGCTCCATTTCGAGGAAAGAAGGTTGCCAGACCAGAGAAATTGCCGAGACAGAGCATCGAATTCCCGCACAAAGGCTGATGGGGGAGCCTGCACACAACACCTATAGATGGGGAGAGACTGCACCACAGTCTTTAGAAGAACCATTCTCCCAGCAGAAGATAACCACCTGTGAGTCCAATGACTAACCTTACTCCGAAATTTATCCAAAATTCCCTGCCAGTAATCTCTACGTTGGGCTCCCAAAGCCAAAGGGATCCCAAGGTACATCAAGGGGAGAGAACCAATCTGAAATCTTAAGATCCTAGCAATCCTGCTTTGAATACGCTGAGGAGTATTAAAGAAATAAATGGAAGACTTGTCATCATTAATACACTGACCTGAAGCCTTCAAATAGATGTCAAGAGCTCTCCTGAAGTTCATAGCCTCACTAATTCTAGCCAGGCCCATCAGCCCCGTATCATCCACAAACTGAAGATGAGAGTAGGAAGGAAGAGAGTTGCTCCAGCTCCAACCACGGATAAGACCCTGACTCACCTGAGATTTAATAAATCTTCCAAGACCCTCTGCCATGATAATGAATAAGTAAGGAGATAAAGGATCCCCCTGCCGGAGACCCCGAGAAGCACTAAACAGATCTGAAGGCTCCCCATTAATAAGAACCGAGAAAGAGGCAGAGGTAACACAACTAAGGACCCAATTCACCCACTCCTCCGCAAAGCCAAAAGCCAGGAGAGTTTTTTGTAAGAATTCCCAACTCACCCGGTCATAAGCTTTAGACATGTCGAGTTTAATAAACATAGCCTTCTCCTTAGAGTTAGCCATAGAATGAATAGCTTCCATGGCTATCACGACGCCATCCAAAATTTGTCTCCCTTCAACAAAACCACCCTGCTCAGCAGAGATCAGAGAACCGAGGAGTGGTTTGAGTCGCTCAGCAATCAACTTGGTGATGATCTTGTAAACCACATTACATAACGCAATAGGCCTGAATTGCGCCAGTCGATTAGCTCCTTCCATCTTGGGTATGAGAGTCAAGAAGGTAGAATTCATGGACTTGAGCATCTGCTTGTTCCTATGTGATTCCTGAATCACCTCAAGGAGGTCAAACTTTATAATTTCCCAAAACTCCTGAAAGAACTCAATCGGAAACCCATCCGGACCAGGAGCCTTGCCTTTTTTCATATTAAACACCACTTTCTCCAATTCAGGTAACAAGATAGGACTTAAGAGAACCCCATTCATCTCAGCAGAGACCAGCTGGGGAATACAATCCAAAATGGCCCCCTCCTCAGCCCTAGCAGCAAAATCCTCCCTAGAAAAAAGATTAGAAAAATAATTGACAGCTTCCCTGGAAATCTCAGCGCTGGAGGAAAGTTGAGCCCCATCTTGAGAAAATAGAGAGGAGATAGAGTTCCCCTGCCTCCGAGCCTTAACCGAATTATGGAAGAAAGCGGTGTTCCTATCTCCCTCCTGAAGCCAATCAATGCGAGATTCCAGAAGATCTCCTCCCGAAGCTCCCACTCTTCTAATCCCTTTAGAGCCAAGGACTCAGCAATACTAAGGTCTGAGGTCAACCCCTGGTCACGAATCTGACGAGTGATGGAATCCAACTTGGACTGGGCAACCAACCTCTGAGCTTGTAGGTTCCCAAAACACTGATTATTCCATCTCTTAAGCCTGAACTTCACATGTTGAAGCCTCTTAGTGAAAATAAACATGGCCGTCCCATGGGTAGGCCTCCCCTCCTGCCACCAATCCAACATAAGATCATGCAAAGATTGATCTCTTAGCCACATCAACTGAAATTTGAAAGAGGGATTTTTGGTGATTCCATAAACGGTGACAGAGAGCTTGATGGGCCAGTGATCAGAGCCCCTCCAATCAAGAATTTCTGAACTGGTGATCAACCTACTGTTCATCCAATAGCACGAAACTAGAAATCTATCAAGCCTTTCTGAGATGGCCTCAACACCACATCTCCTATTATTCCATGTAAAGACGCCATTGGTTGGCTTCACATCAATGAGATTCAAGGAGCTAATCATATCCCTGAGAAGACCTGCAGAAGGGTCCAGCCTGGCTAACCCCCCTTGTTTTTCGTCCAAGCTAGTAACAGCATTAAAATCACCAGCCACAATCCATGGGAGAAAGGGGTCTAGGGCTCGAATGAAACTGATGTGAGCCCAGAGATTTGACTTACCAGAGAAATCAGTAGGAGCATAAATATTAGAAAAAAGACACCTCTCTCCAGTCTCCAAGCTAGAGGCAACCAGAGAGATAGAAGACCGACTAGAACTCCACCATATGGGGAAAACTTTCCTCGGGTTCCAGAAGCAAGCCACCCCCCCTGAACTGGTCAAAGCACCCAC